>CM052654.1:140879822-140897020 GCA_028533165.1 Leontopithecus rosalia
GTTTGATCGTAATCACACAAGTGTGATTGTTACTGCATTGAACAATCACTTGAACAATGAGTGACTATCCACATTTAAGTAACATTGGAGAGACTTAAACATTGTGAAAAGTTTTCAACAGTTTAATTTTACTAAAGAGTGACCCAGCTGTGACTGCTCGTCAGGAAAAGCACAGTGAGCAAAGATATCCTCCTCCCCACCCCAGGGCTCCTTCCAAACAGCCTGTACTTCGCGAGCTTCGTCTGTGAGCTGTGGGTGCACCTGGAGGACACATCTGTTCTCACCAGCCCCCTTGTTCTGAAAGAGAAACAGCCTGTGGAGGAACCACACACGAAACTACTGCCTCCTTCACGGAGCACAGACAGCCACAGTGACGCTCAGGTGCCTCTTGACAAACGCTCTTCAGAGCGAGTGTGATGGTTAACACTGAGTGTTAATATGACTGGACTGAAGGACACAAAGTATTGATCCTGGGTGTGTCTGTGCAATTTGCCCGCAGCAGAGACCAGCACTGAGTCCTGGATTCTGCACCATTCCTGGGGGTGAGCAGCCAGCTACCTGGTGGCAGGTTGATTGTACTGGACCTGTTCTATCATAGAAAGGGCAGAGGTTTGTCCTCACTGGAATAGATACTTACTCTGGATACGCATTTGCCTATGCTGCATGCAGTGCTTCTGCCAAGACTACCATCTGTGGACTCACGGGATGCCTCATCCACCGTCATGGTGTTCCATAGAGCATCACCTGTGACCAAGGCACTCACTTTACAGTGAAAGATGTGTGGCAGTGGGCTCATGCTCATGGAAGCCACCAGTCTTTTCATGTCCTCTCATCCTGAAGTAGACGCATTGACAGAAAGGTGGAATGGCCTTTTGAAGTCATGATTACACCCCAACTGGGTGACAATACTTTGCAGGGCTGAGGCAAAGTTCTCCAGAAAGCCGTGTATGCTCTGAATCAGCATCCGGTATATGGTACTGCTTCTCCCATAGCCAGGATTCATGGGTCGAGGAATCAAGGGGTGGGAGCGGAAATGGCACCTCTCACCATCACCCCTAGTGACACACTGGCAAGTTTGGCTTCCAGTTCCCTCGACATCATGTTCTGTTGGCCTAGAGGTCTTAGTGTCAGACAAAGGAATGCTGCCACCAGGAAACACAAGGACAATTCCATTAAATGGAAGTTAAGATTGACACCTGGACACTATGAGCTCCTCCTACCTTTAAGTCAGCAGGCTAAGAAGGGCCTGACGGCATGGGCTGGGGTGACCGACCCCTACTATCAAGATGAGATCCATCCACCACTCCACGATAGAGACAAGGAAGAGCATGAGGGAAATAGAGGAGATACAGCAGGGCCCAACTCAGCATCACCTTGCCTGTGATTAAGGTCGATGGGAACTACAACGGCCCAGTCCAGGCCGGACCACAAATGGCCCAGACACTTCAGGAATGAAGGTTCTGGTCACTCCGCCAGGAACAAAGCACGACCTGCTGAGGTGCTTGCTGAAGGCACAGGGAATACAGAATGTCAGCAGAAGAAGGGCGCCAGCAATACCAGCTATGACCTCGTGGCCAGCTGCTGACACGAGAACTGCAATTGTATTTCCTCCTCCTTTTGTTAAAAACGTGTTTGAGCATGTATATACTTGTACTAAGAAAACATCTTCATTTTATTTCTTTTTTCTTTAAACTGTGGCATAAGACTGAATGACTTCATATCAGCATGTAGGTATTGTTTATCTAATGTATTTGGGTTGGGGATTGATAGGTGTCCAGCTGTAAAAAGGACAGTTGTGTTATGTACATTAGGTGTAATTATAACCTCATTATAGTCTTTATTTAAAGATTCTGTATGATCTCAGGAGAGGTGTATGGGTTCAAGATAACAAGGGGTGGGCTTGTGATGGTTAATACTGGGTGTCAACTTGCTTGGACCGAAGGATGCAAAACACCGATCCTGAATGTGTCTGTGAGGGTGTTGCCAAAGGAGATTAGCATTTGAGCCAGTGGACGGGGGCAGGCAGACCCACGCTTACTTCCTGTGTGGGCACCATCTCATAGCTGCCAGCATGGCTAGAAAATAAAGCAGGCAGAGAAACGTGAACAGACTAGACCGGCTTGGCCTTCCGGCCTGCATCTTTCCACGCTGGATGCTTCCGGCCCTCAAATAGCGGACTTTGTGCTCTTCAGCTTTGGGACATGGACTGGCTTCCTTGCTCCTCAGCTTGCAGATGGCCGATTGTGGGATCTTGTGACTGTGTGAGTTCATGCTACTTAATAAACTCCCATAGAGGGGAAAGGATTCCCTGTCTAATAAATGGTGTTGGGAAAACTGGTAGCCATGTGCAGAAAGCTGAAACTGGACCCTTTCCTTACACTTTATACAAAAATTAACTCCAGATGGATTAAAGATTTAAACATAAGACCTAACACCATAAAAACCCTAGAAGAAAATCTAGCAAATACCATTCAGGACACAGGCATAGGTAAGGACTTCACGACTAAAACGCCAAAAGCAATGGTAACAAAAGCCAAAATAGACAAATGGGACCTAATCAACTAAAGAGCTTCTGCACAGCAAAAGAAACTACCATTAGAGTGAGCCGGCAACCAACAGAATGGGAACAAATTTTTGCAATCTGTGCATGTGACAAAGAGTTAATATCCAGAATGTACAAAGAACTAAAACAGATTTACAAGAAAAAAAAAGCCCCATCAAAAATGGGTGTAGGATATGAACACATGGACACAGGGAGGGGAACATCACACACTAGGGCCAGCTGGGGGGTTGGGGAACTAGGGGAGGAATAGCAGAGGGTGGGGGATTGGGAGGGATAACAATAGGAGAAACACCTAATGTATGTGACGGGGGGGATGGAGGCAGCAAATCACCATGGCATGTGTGCACCTATGTAACAATCCTGCACATCTGCACAGGTGCCCCAGAACTTAAAGTATAATAAAAAATAAACTCCCATATTGTATACATATATTTTATATATGTGTATATATATGTGTATATATATATATATATATATATATATATATATATATATAAAGAGAGAGAGAGAGAGAGAGAGACAGAGAGAGAGAGAGACAGAGAGAGAGAGCAAATTGTAAAACTCATAGGAGATATATATCCTATTAATTCTGTCCCTCTAGAGAATCCTGACCAATACAGTAGGTATATGGTTTCCTACAATCTGACACACAGCCAATGAGCAACAAATGTTTAAAAGTTTGTGATTACTAAGCAAAACTGAATATTTTCATTACAAACACAAATGTCTATTTTAGAAGATATGATTTCAGTATTTAGAACCAGTGATTTAGGTGACATCAGCTTTAATTTTCTACTTGTTTTGTAAAAACATATGTTTAAGTGAAATTTGAAAAGATAAGGCCAATTTAGTCTTGTCTCAGAGGATACACGTCATTCTTTTCTAGGGCCCTTTACACAAAGAAAAAAAAAATCAGTTTGGAGTCTACATCAAAGGGAAATAGATGTTGAGAAATGTGTTCTCTTTCTGGCTGTTTCTGTAAGGTTTTTGAGGGCTGCCACGCTGGAGACTTCAAGGTTACCAAGAAGAACAAGGCAGGACCCTGCCGGCACTGAGCTTGCACCCAAGGGCACTGTCGGGCTTCTAGCCTCACACAGCTGCAGGTCCAGCTGGCTGCTGCCTTCCTATGAGCACCTGTCAGGATCAGAACGGTTAAAAGTTGGAGAAAGAGGGAACTCGGCACCGTGAACAATTACTAAAGCTAATTTGGCCATGATCTTCCCAGGATGGGATGTTAACTGAAGCATTATATTAGCCCTGAAATAAATCACCATTAGTGCTCTTAGTTCCAGTCTAAGTAAATTAAGCCATAATGGCTATTGGAGAATAAACGACCAGCTGAGCCTGCTCCCTGCGCCGTGTCATTCCCGGAGAGATTCACAGGTGCTCGCGTGCTCCAGCAACAGCGCTAATAGGTATCATCCTTCACAATGGCAGGTCGGCGCTCACTGTGGAGGCTTTCGAACATCTGCCTACAGGTACTCAGTTTAAAGTTATAAAACCAAGTTCCCAGCCAGGGCGCAGCACCAGTGGCCCAGCCCTGTTCTCTCAGCAGCTCTATTTTACTTTCCAGGTGAAGGAGACGCCGGGCTCTTTAACTGTTTATTCCCCAGATAGCTATTCATGCCCAAGACTGGCTTTAGTTCAGGTAGCGCTGCCTCCACGGTTGCTGAGCTTCCGCAGGAGCAGCTATGAATGACCGGGCATGCCTGCTGTGTGGCGGTCCTGACTACATCCCGTACAAGAGGCAGGACCATGGAGAAGCCAAGGCCACACACAGGCTGTGCCGAGGAGAGTGCAGCTGGGCTGGGGCGCAGGGTGTGAGACAGGAAGCCCCAGACACAGAGGGTGAGCCGCGTCCTGGGCTCAGTGGGTCCTCAGGCAAGGCTGGCAGGTCTGGGAAGGAGGGGGCAATGGGCACTGTCCAGGCAGCTCTGGACGTCCTGCAGGTGCACAGCACCTCCACTGGTGAATTTGTCACAGTGGACGATAGACACTGTACAGCCAAGGGATGGTCAGTGCTGATGAGCACACAGTGCCATGGGGCTGAAGGGCCTCCATGTTGACCAACAGGGGTAAAGGGGTGGGCACCCTGGCCCCAAGCAGCCCGATCCACAGGGGTCTGGGTATGCACAGGGCCCAGCGGGGGTCAGGCCAGAAAGACTGGTGAGCGGTGACTTTGGAGCATGACCACCAGCCTGATGCAGGGGTGCAGCTGAGGAGTGAGAGTGTGGGCGGCAGCAGTGAGCGGGAGGCCACAGGCCACCTGCCTTTCCTGGAAGGAGCCGACCAGGGCGGCTTTGCCTGGGCAGCTTTGTTTATGGCTGCAGCCAGGCTGTGTGAGCCCTGGAGACAGAATTTTCCTTCTAGGTGTGGTGGTGCATGGAAGACTGAAAGTCCGGAGACTGGGATCCTCTGAGCTTGGTGATCGACCTTCCGTGGTCGCCTCTGTCTTGATATTCGTATTTTGTACCTTTTGATTATTTTTAATCTTACTTTAGAAAGCAGATGTGCAAGTCGACGGCATCCGTGTGAGCAGAGGGAGCTTGCCTGGCTTTCACGAGCTGACCTGTTGGGACCATCGGGAAACGCTGCTGCTCGACTTTGATTTGGTCTGTTGTATCAGTCATGAGGCAAGGACTGACACAGCCTTGGAGAGTGCCCGGCTCACTGACATGGGGGCGGGCGTGTTCCTGGAGGGGCGCACTGTGCAGGGAAGCAGCGTTATTGTGAGTGATGCTTGGCAGGACTTCGCAGATACAGCCTCTGGATTCCCCCATTTGGTAAAATTTTGAGGGTTATAATTAAAAAGCATTCAGCACAGATGCCATTTAGCCCAGCTTGAAGCCTGGCCTTCTAAAGCTGCTGGTACATTTCCGAATTCAAAAGCATGCAGTAGCATTTTCTTTGATCAACGTTTTCAGCTGAAAGAGGTTAGGTAAGCATATGAATAATAAATGAAAACCAGTGACAAAAGGAAGACATTCCCTTCATCCAAAGGGCTCACAAGACAATGGCAGATACAGTATGTATATTGCATGAATGAGTATTGAATGAAATGGGCTTTTACATTTGGAGTAACTCAGCAGTGCACATGAACTCCGCCCCGACAAGCGTGATTCACCCTGCTGCAGGAGAGTCCCACACGCACTCCCGGTGTCTGGAAAAGAGCTGCGGGAAGGACATCACTGCACTCACATCAGAGCCAATGAGTGAGGAGGGCACACGTTTAAAAACACATCTGTATGGTACTAATATTTATTCCAGTTTGGATAATCCAAAGCTGACCGTTCCAGGAGGCTACAAGGCTGGACGTCTACATGCAAGCTAGATATTCAGAGTCAAGTTTTTTTTCCTGTAGAAACTGCTAGAAGTGGTAGCGAGGTCACGAGACTCGGCCATGAGCCCCTCCACCCCTCACCAGCTCGAGTGGACACAGTCGGCACTGCAGTGGCTGATGCTGCCCACCTCCCTCCGCAGACTTGTGCTTGTGCTGGGAGGTGGGTCGGGCCCAACTGGACTTCCACAAACGTTTAGGCAGGGCAAGGGCCTGGCCTGGGAACTAAGCCATTTCCAGTGCTCCTTCCTGACGTGCACTTGGATTTCTGGTAAATGCAGACGCTTGAGTGACAGGGGACATATCATCACCTTCCTCGCAGCCGTGGCTGGCAGCACAGCAAGTGCCACGTTCACAAATCCTGTGCGGACATGTTCTGCTGTCCCAGACACATGTCCTGCTGTATACACTGTGATAATCGATGCCCACGCATACATACACACCACATACACACACACCACACACACCCCACACCATATACACAGACATACACACCACACACACACAACAGACCACATACACACACACCCCCCACACCATATACACACAAACACACACCACACACACAACAGACCGCATACACACACCACATACACACACACAAACACATGCACACACACACCACACCACACACACAACACACCACATACACACCACACCACACACACCCCATACCATATACACACACAAACACACACACCACACACACACACACAACAGACCACATACACACATACACAAACACATGCACACACACACACCATACACAAACACACCACATATGCACATACCACACCACATACACACCACACCACACACACACCCCATATACATACACACCACACACACACAACACACCACATACACACATACACAAACACATGCACACACACCACATACACTCCATACCACATACACACCACACCACATACACATACACAGACACACACCACACCCACACAACACAGCACATACACAACACACTACCACACCACATACCACATACACACACAACATACACCACAAAAACACACACCACACACCACATACACATAAACACACACACCACACCAAATAAACACACACACCACACCATATACACACACACACCACACACACAACACACAACACACACACAACACACCATACACACAACATGCCACATACACACACACCACGCCACACACCACATAAAACACACCACGTACCACATACACATAAACACACAACACACCATATAAACACACATACCACACCACATAGCACACACACCACACCACATACACACACCATACACCATACCACATACACAAACACACACACCACACCACATACCACATAAACACACACCACAAACACCACATACACAAGGACACACACAACACCCCATACCACATAACAAAAAGTTACCCAGCCTCCGAGACCGGAGAGTGAGTGTTGGTTTTATCCACTCATGAATTCACAATTACAAGGTCCTTCGACATTTATCACAGTCAACCCTAAGACAAGCAGGACTGAATAAAAGCTACTTGGAGTAAGTAGTCCCTGACGTTAAAGACGAGGGCAGCATACCTTTCGCATGAGCTTGAATAGCTGTCTACGTGTCCGTGTGCACAGCAGCAGGGACAACTGTCTAAAGGAAAACCTGAATCTTAACACAAATTTGGATGAGGCTCCAAAATGGTGAGCGGTCCCAGGAGCCCCTGACCTTGGTGCTCCTCCTGACAGGAGCTGGAGAGGCTTAAGAGGGATCAGTGAGTCCTACCAAGGCCAGTCCCTTCCTAGGCCATTTGTGCAACTGCTGTGGATTTCAGGAAAACAAAACATTGAACAGTAATCAACAGAAACCATACAGTTATACTGGCGGTTTTGACTTAAAGCTGGCTGCCAAAGCAGCTCTGAAAATGGATGAGGTAAATTAGAACTGTGATAAGGCTCATGTACTTAACGATGTAATTAAACTGGAGGTTCTCAAAACAAATGATCATCTTAATGACCCCATAAATCTACTCTAATGTTACTCAGTATTTCACCTGACTTTCTCTTAGGTTCTCTTGGTTTCTTTTTTTCAAGAGAAACAAAAATACATTTGTAGTATTATTCTATATCATATTGCAAAATATCTCATTAATAGTAGTGTTTTTAAAATAATTCAAGAAAGATTTTTTGAAAAATTATCTAGAAAATTTAAGCATGTAAGATTATATTTTGCATTTTTCCACGTGAGTGCTCTGTAAACATCGATTCATTTCTCCCACAAAGTTTATATCATGCAAAGATATAATACAGTAATCATGTTAAAAATAAGTACACCAGTTTGTAGGAAGGTTGAGTGACTTACTCAAAACTGTCTTCCCAGCCAGTCAAGAATTTTAAAAAGGCAGGATGTGCATCCGTCTCTCTCATGTACAATGTATCTAGTTATGGTGCCCAGAAAAGATTCTGCTTCACAGCTTTATGTTGTCTGCGATGCCCAGAAATACTGGTCCTTAAACCCTCACTCCATCTGCCAGTGCGGTGAGATGGTCACCCTGGGCTGAGTGGATGCCCAACTGACCGCTGGAGAAAAGCACCTACCCAGACCAGCTTCCCATCTGAAAACCTTGCAATGCAGCACATCAGAGATGCCACACAGATACAACAAATGAAAGACTTTTCTTGTCACAAAAAATGGCACAAACCACATGAGAAATGATATAAGCAAAAGCCTTCAGAACAACCACAAAGCTCATACATGAAACCTTAATTCCTGTACAGGAGCCTCTGCTCTTCCATGGAGATACGTTCTGAGACCCTTAGGGAAGGCTTGAAAGCATGGAGGTGGGGAGCCCTATCTTTGCTCTATGTGATGATTCTCCCACATTCATGGAGGTGGGGGGCCCCATCTGTGCTGTATGTGATGTTTCTCCCACAAGCATGGAGGTGGGGAGCCCCATCTATGCTGTATGTGATGCTTCTCCCACAATCATGGAGGTGGGGAGCCCCATCTATGCTGTATGTGATGCTTCTCCCACAATCATGGAGTTGGGCAGCTCCATCTATGCTGTATGTGATGTTTCTCCCACAGGCATGAAGGTGGGGAGCCCCATCTATGCTGTATGTGATGCTTCTCCCACAATCATGGAGGTGGGGAGCCCCATCTGTGCTGTATGTGATGTTTCTCCCACAGGCATGGAGGTGGGGAGCCCCATCTGTGCTGTATGTGATGTTCCTCCTACAAGCATGGAGGTGGGGAGCCCCATCTATGCTTCATGTGATGTTTCTCCCACAGCATGGAGGTGGGGAGCCCCATCTGTGCTGTATGTGATGCTTCTCCCACAATCATGGAGGTGGGGAGCCCCATCTCTGCTGCATGTGATGTTTCTCCCACAGGCATGAAGGTGGGGAGCCCCATCTGTGCTGTGTGTGATGTTTCTCCCACAGCATGGAGGTGGGGAGCCCCATCTGTGCTGTATGTGATGTTTCTCCCACAGGCATGGAGGTGGGGAGCCCCATCTGTGCTGTATGTGATGTTTCTCCCACAGGCATGGAGGTGGGGAGCCCCATCTCTGCTGTATGTGATATTTCTCCCACAGCATGGAGGTGGGGAGCCACATCTCTGCTGTATGTGATGTTTCTCCCACAAGCATGGAGGTGGGAAGCCCCATCTGTGCTGTATGTGATGTTTCTCCCACAGCACGGAGGTGGGGAGCCCCATCTCTGCTGCATGTGATGTTTCTCCCACAGGAATGGAGGTGGGAAGCCCCATCTGTGCTGTATGTGATGTTCCTCCCACAAGCATGGAGGTGGGGAGCCCCATCTGTGCTCTATGTGATGTTTCTCCCACAAGCATGGAGGTGGGGAGCCCCATCTATGCTGTATGTGATGTTCCTCCCACAAGCATGGAGGTGGGAGCCACATCTCTGCTGTATGTTATGTTCCTCCCACAAGCATGGAGGTGGGGAGCCCCATCTATGCTGTATGTGATGTTTCTCCCACAGCATGGAGGTGGGAAGACCCATCTATGCTGTATGTGATGTTTCTCCCACAGCATGGAGGTGGGAAGTCCCATCTATGCTGTATGTGATGCTTCTCCCACAATCATGGAGGTGGGGAGCCCCATCTATGCTCTGTGTGATGTTTATCCCACAACATGGAGGTGGGGAGCCCCATCTGTGCTGTATGTGATGTTTCTTCCTACATACATATATACCTGTGATATATTTTAACTTGTGAATTAGGTGCAATAAGAGATTAGTAACAAAAATTCATAGTAAAAGAAAATTATTACTGTGAACTAGCTTCACTCCTCTGGCACTTCAGCCACCTTTATGTGACATGGGGACGTCAGATAGGAGTGACCTGAATACAAGCACTGCAATGCTGTGGGAGTCGGTCTGATCGCCAAGATGGCCACTAAGTGAATAACAGGTGGTGTGCAGCCTGGGCGCACTGACGGGGTGATTCGTGTGCTGGGGATGCAGCAGGTGTCACGCGATTCATCACAGTGCTCAGAATGATGTGCGCCTTAAAACCCAGGGAGTATCCATTTATGGAATTTTCCATTTACTATCTTTAGACCACATTTGACCACAGGTAACTGAAACCTCAGAAAGCACAACAGAATGGAAGGGAGACTGTTGTATGTCACACTCACGAAGAGAGGCTTACATCTTCACCTGGATTTTCTTTGCTCTTGGTTTTGACAAAGAGAAAGAAGCACTGGTATTTGTTTTCTTGGCTATCACTGCACTAGAAATGACCATGGAATTTGCAGGGAGCATGAAAAACACAACTGATGCTTGTACGATGAGTAAGGAATCTAAAATTTTTAAATATAGGAACCCAGCAGATGATCAGGTGACAACATACCTCACTAGCACCCCGCACCCTCCATAAACACCACCTGGTACAGTGACATGGTCAGGTGACAGTATACCTCAGTAGCACCCCGCACCCTCCATAAACACCACCTGGTACAGTGACATGGTCAGGTGACAGCATAGCTCAGTAGCACCCCGCACCCTCCATAAACACCACCTGGTACAGTGACATGGTCAGGTGACAGCATACCTCAGTAGCACCCCGCACCCTCCATAAACAACAGCATGGTGTGATAACTGACATGGTCGGGTCACAGCATACTTCAGTAGCACCCTGCACCCTCCATAAACACCACCTGGTACAGTGACATGGTCAGGTGACAGTGTACCTCACTAGCACCTTGCAACCTCCATAAACAACAGCATGGTGTGATAACTGACATGGTTGGGTGACAGCATACCTCACTAGCATCCCGCACCCTCCATAAACACCACCTGGTACAGTGACATGGTCAGGTGACAGCGTACCTCACTAGCACCCCGCACCCTCCATAAATGCCAATCTGGTACAGTGACATGGTCGGGTGACAGCGTACCTCACTAGCAGCTCGCAGCCTCCATAAAGAACAGCATGGTGTGATAACTAACACGGTCAGGTGACAGTGTACCTCAGTAGCACCTCCTGCCCTCCATAAACAACAGCATGGTGTGATAACTGACATGGTCAGGTGATATTGTACCTCACTAGCACCTCACCCTCCATAAACAAGAAGATAGTGTGATAATTGACATGGTCATGTGACAGCATACCACACTAGCACCTCCTGCCCTCCATAAACACCACCTGGTACAGTGACATGCTCAGGTGACAGCATTCCTCACTGGCACCTCACACCCTCCATAAACAACAATACGATGCATTAACTGACATGGACGGTTACTTGGTTGAGTTGCCTCCAAATGAGGTTACTGTGTGCTGTGATTGTGCAGGTGAAGTGCATATTATATTGTGAAACTTAGTCACTAAAATGTTGCTCCAGATTTACTTGGAACTGAAAGAGATGTCCTAGTTACCTGAAAAAATTGCTGATTAACTGATGACATTTGATAAATAAAATAATCATCATTTTAGTAATGTGGCAAAGTTAATACGCAGCACTAAGTGTCAGAATGTTACTAATTGGAAAACCAGAAAAGCATTATCTTACCCTCCTTTCAGTGGGGGTGTCCTGACATGGAGACCCTGGGGTGGGGCCGGACACTTCCAAGGGGATCTGCATAAAGCTTGTCTGTGAGGCCACTCCCCTGCCATCCCTCTGAGGAGCCACCGGGCTGCCTTTGCCCACCCCTGCACAGCCCTGCATGAAAACATCCTCAGGTGTCCAGCTTGCAGGTCGCCAGCTGCCTCTTTCCTGGTATCACAAGGAAAAGCCTGACTCCTTATTATGGTTTGGATGTGGTTTATCCCAATGAAAACTCATGTTGAAATTCACAGACTGACCTCAGAGATATCACAGGTTTGGTTCTAGACCATGGCAATAAACCAAATGTCACAATCAAGGGAGTCTTTTTTTTTGAGATGGAGTCTGGTGCTGTCACCTAGACTGGAGTTCGGTGGCATGATCTCGGCTCACTGCAACCTCCATCTCCTGGATTCAAGCAATTCCCTGCCTCAGCCTCTGCAGTACCTGGGATTAGAGGCACCTGTCACCTCGCCTGGCTAATTTTTGTATTTTTAATAGAGATGGGGTTTCGCAATCTTGGCCAGACTGGTCTTGAACTCCTGATTTCATGATCCACCCACCTCTGCCTCCCAAAGTGCTGGGATTGCAGGTGTGAGCCACTGTACTTGGCTGCAATTCTTACTAATTTTTTGGTTTATGAGTGTATATAAAAGTTATGCTGGGGGGAGAGGAGAAGATTGTGCTATAGGAGCAACTCAGGATTGCAGCTCACAGTGAAAGTGCAGAGGGTGAGTGGATGCCACATTTCCAGATGGATCTTTATTGCCCACAGACCAGGAGATTTCGAGGTGTAGGAGCCCCACAGTCCACCAGTGCGGCTGTTTCAGCTGGTGTGGCCGTTTCGGCTGGCATGGTGGCTGTTTTGGCTGGCGCCACAGTGCAGTGGCACTCCGTACAAAATACACTGGTCTGGTTGCCCTGTTAAACTGACAATTTGAGATTTGGGAAGGCAGATTAGCACATTCATCTGATTAAATGGGACTTAAACAGTAAGCCAGGCCAGGACATTCCTGGGCAGCAACGTGGTTTCAAATGGCACAGTGGGACGCCGCATGGGAAATCACACAGATCCCGGCATCCTTTCAGCAGGCGACTGAAACACCTGGGAGAGAGTCAACCGTTCAACTTAAAAAAAAAAAGGGCTCTGAGGCAGGGAGCCAGGTGATCAGGCTCTGCGGGTCCCACCCCCACAAAAACAAACAAAACAGCAATTGGAAACGCTTGGGGTTGGGAATTTCACAGCAAGCACAGCTGAACCCAGGACAGTGCATCTCAGTGAGGGAGGGGCGTCCACCATTACTGAGGCACTCAACCCCTATGGAGGTACTCTGCCATTGCTGACGCAGCCTGCCATTGCCGAGACAACTCACCATAACAGAGGGAGTCCGCAATTACAGAGGCAGGCCACCATCACCACAGCAGCTCTAACCACACCCATATAAACAGGACTACAGGGAATTACACACAGCAGCAGGGCAGAGCCCATGGCAGCAGGGTGGAGCCCTCGACAGCAGGGCAGAGCCCACGACAGCAGGGCAGAGCCCACAGCAACAGAGCGGAGCCCAGAGCAGCTCAGCATAGCCTCAGCAGGCAGACAGTGACTAGACTGCCCCCTTGCTGGGCAGGACAGTGCAATGGATACTCATAAATAAAGCCCTAACTCCCTGGGACAGAGCACCTGAGGAAAAAAAACGGGCTTTATGAGTTCTGCTGCAGCAGACGTAAACGTACCTGCCTAGCAGCCCTGCATGAACAACGGAGCTCACAGCTCAGAACTTGAGCTCCTATAAAGTACAGACTGTCTCCTTAAGCAGCTCCCTGACCCCTATATATCCAAAGAGTCACCTCACAAAGGACTAATCAGGCTGACATTTGGTAGGCATCATTATGGGACAAAGATAGCAGAAGAAGAAACTGGTAGCAACCCTCACAGTTCTGCAGCTGCTTCAGGTGTTCCCCAGGCAAACAGGGCCTGAAGTAGACCTCAGCAGTCCTACAGCAGAGGGGCTAGACTGTTTGAAGGAAAACTAAGAAACAGAAATAACTCATCATCAACAATCTGGACATCCACTCAGAGACCAAATTGGAAAGTCAGTAACTACTCAGTTGACAGGTGGATAAATCCACAAAAATGAGAAGAAACCAGTTCAAAAAGGAAGAAAACACCCGAAACCGAAACACCTCTCCTCCTACAAGGGACCACAAGCCCTCACCAGCAAGGGAACAAAGCTGCATGGAGAATGAGTATGATGAAATGACAGAATCAGACTACAGAAGGTGGGTAATGAGAAACTTCCATGAGCTAAAAGAACATGTTCTAACTCAATGCAAAGAAACTAAGAACCTTGAAAAAAGATTTGAGAAAATGATAACAAGAATGGACAACTTAGAAAGGAATATGAGTGAATTGATGGAGCTAAAAAACACAACACAAGAACTTCGTGAAGCATGCCCAAGTCTCAACAGCCCAACTGACCAAGCAGAAGAAAGGATATCAGAGGTCAAAGATCAACTCAATGAAAAAAACGAGAAGGCAAGATTAGAGAAAAAAAGTACAAAAAGGAATAAACAAAGTCTCCAAGAAATGTGGGAGTATGTGAAGAGACTTAATCTATGTTTGATAGGTGTCCCTCAATGTGACGAAGAGAATGAATCCAAGCTGGAAAATACTCTTCAGGATATTATGCAGGAAAATTTCCCCAACCTACCAAGGCAGGCCAATATTCAAGTCCAGGAAATACAGAGAACACCACAAAGATATTCCGCAAGAAGAGCAACCACAAGGCACATAATCGTCAGATTCACCAGGGTTGAAATGAAGGAGAAAATGCTAAGGGCAGCCAGAGAGAAAGGGCGGGTCACCCACAAAGGGAAGCCCATAAGACTCACAGCAGATTTCTCGACAGAAACGCTACAGGCCAGAAGAGAGTGGGGGCCAATATTCAACATCCTTAAACAAAAGAACTTTCAACCCAGAATTTCATATCCAGCCAAACTGAGCTTCCTAAGTGAAGGAAAAATAAAATCCTTTGCAAACAAGCAAGTACTCAGATATTTTGTCACCACCAGGCCTGCTTTACAAGAGCTCCTGAAAGAGGCACTACACATAGAAAGGAAAAACCAGTACCAGCGATTCCAAAAACATACCAAATGCTAAAGAGTATCAACAAAATGAAGAATCTGCAGCAACTAACGGGCAAAACAGCCAGCTAGCATCAAAATGGCAGTATCAAATTCACACATAACAATATTAACCCTAAATGTTAATGGGCTAAATGCACCAATCAAAAGACACAGACTGGCAAATTGGATAAAAAGCCAAAACCTATTGGTGTGCTGTATCCAGGGAACCCAACTCGCATGCAAGGATACACAAAGGCTCAAAATAAAGGGATGGAGGAAGATTAACAAAGCAAATGGAGAGCACAAAAAAGCAGGAGTTGCAATTCTCGTCTCTGATAAAATAGACTTTAAAGCAACAAAGATCAAAAGAGACAAAGAAGGACATTACATAATGGTAAAAGGATCGATACAACAAGAAGAGCTAAAGATCCTAAATATATATGGACCCAATACAGGAGCACCCAGATGTATAAGGAAAGTTCTTAATGACTTACGAAGAGAATTAGACTCCCACACAATAATAGTGGGAGACTTTAACATTCCACTGTCAATACTAGACAGATCAATCAGACAGAAAATTAACAAGGAAACCCAGGACTTGAACTCAGACCTGGAACAAGCAAACCTGATAGACATTTACGGAACTCTCCACCCCAAATCCACAGAATATACGTTCTTCGCAGCACCACATCACACCTAATCTAAAATTGACCACATAATTGGAAGTAAATCACTCCTTGGCAAATGCAAAAGAAAGAAAATCATAACAAACAGTCTCTCAGACCACAGTGCAAACAAGTTAGAACTAAGAATTCAGAAACTAACTCAGAACTGCACAGCTTCATGGAAACTGAACAACTGGCTCTTGAATGTTGACTGGATAAACAATGAAATGAAGGCAGAAATAAAGAAGTTCTTTGAAACCAATGAGAATGAAGACACAACATACCAGAATTTCTGGGACACATTTAAAGCAGTCTCTAGAGGAAAATATATGGCAATAAATGCCCACATGAGAAGAGTAGAGAGATCCAAAATTGACACCCTATCATCAAAATTGAACGAGCTAGAGGAGCACGATCAAAAAAACTCAAAACCTAGCAGAAGACAAGAAATAACTAAGATCAGAACAGAACTGAAGGAGAGAGATGAAAAACCCTTCAAAAAATCAATAAATATAATAACTGGTTTTTTGAAAAGATCAATAAAATAGACCACTAGCCTGACTGATAAAAAAGAAAAGAGAGAATAACCAAATAGATGCAATAAAAAATGATAAAGGGGAAATCACCCCAGATTCCACAGAAATTCAAACCATCATCAGAGAATATTACAAACAACTCTATGCACATAAACTAGTAAACCTGGAAGAAATGGATAAATTCCTGGACACTTGCATCCTCCCAAGCCTAAACCAGGAGGAAGCCAAAAATATGAATAGACCGATAACAAGGTTTGAAGTTGAGGCAGCAATTAAAAGCCTACCACACAAAAAAAGCCCAGGTCCAGAAGGGTTAACAGCCGAATTCTACCAGACACACAAAGAGGAACTGTTACCATTCCTTCTGAAATTATTCGAAATTATTCAAAAAGAGGGAATCCTTCCCAAATCATTTTATGAGACCAACATCATCCTGATACCAAAACCCGGCAGAGACTCAACAAGAAAAGAAAACTTCAGGGCAATATCCATGATGAACATAGATGCAAAAATCTTCAATAAAATACTGGCAAGCCAATTGCAACATCACATCAAAAAGCTTATCCACCATGATCAAGTAGGATTCATCCCGGGGATGCAAGGCTGGTTCAACATATGCAAGTCTATAAAGGTAATTCACCACATCAACAGAACCAAAAACAAAAACCACATGATTATCTCAATTGATGCAGAGAAGGCCTTTGACAAAATCCAACCGCACTTTATGCTAAAAACCCTCAATAAACTTGGTATTGATGGAACGTATCTCAAAATAATAAAAGCTATTTACGACAAACCAACAGCCAATATCATACTGAATGGGCAAACACTGGAAGCATTCTCTTTGAAATCTGGCACTAGACAAGGATGCCCTCTCTCACCACTCCTATTCAATATAGTACTGGAAGTTCTAGCCAGAGCAATCAGG
>CM052654.1:140916010-140931379 GCA_028533165.1 Leontopithecus rosalia
TCTCTGATGATGGTTTGAATTTCTGTGGAATCTGTGATGATTTCCCCTTTATTGTTTTTTATTGCATCTGTTTGGTTATTCTTTCTTTTCTTTTTTATCAATCTGGCTAGTGGTCTGTCTATTTTGTTGATTTTTTCAAAGAACCAGTTCTTGGATGTATTGATTTTTGAAGGGTTTTTTATGTCTCTATCTCCTTCAGTTCTGCTGTGATCTTAGTTATTTCTTGTCTTCTGCTAGGTTCAGAGTTCTTTTGATCTTGCTCCTCTAGCTCTTTCAAATTTGATGATAGGGTGTCAATTTTGGATCTCTCCACTCTTCTCATGTGGGCACTTATTGCTATAAATTTTCCTCTAGAGACTGCTTTAAATGTTTCCCAGAGATTTTGGTATGTTGTGTCTTCGTTCTTGTTGGTTTCAAAGAACTTCTTTATTTCTGCCTTTATTTCATTGTTTATCCAGTCAACATTCAAGAGCCAGTTGTTCAGTTTTCATGAAGCTGTGCGGTTCTGAGTTAGTTTCTGAATTCTGAGTTCTAACTTGATTGCACTATGGTCTGAAAGACTTTTTGTTATGATTTCAGTTGTATTGCATTTGCTGAGGAGTAATTTACTTCCAATTGTGTGATCAATTTTAGAGTAGGTGTGATGTGGTGCTGAGAAGAATGCATATTCTGTGGATTTGGGGTGGAGAGTTCTGTAAATGTCTATCAGATTTGCTTGTTCCAGGTCTGAGTTCAAGTCCTGGATATCCTTGTTAATTTTCTGTCTGGTTGATCTGTCTAATATTGACAGTGGAGTGTTAAAGTCTCCCTCTATTATTGTGTGGGAGTCTAAGTCTCTTTGTAAGTCATTAAGAACTTGCCTTATATATCTGGGTGCTCCTGTATTGGGTTTATACATATTTAGGATCTTTAGCTCTTCTTGTTGTATTGATCCTTTTACTATTATGTACTGTCCTTCTTTGTCTCTTTTGATATTTGTTTTAAAGTATATTTTATCAGAGATGAGAATTGCAACTCCTGCTTATTTTTTTTTTCTCTCCATTTGCTTGGTAAATCTTCCTCCATCCCTTTATTTTGAGCCTTTGTGTATCCTTGTATGTGAGATGGGTTTCCTGGATACAGCACACCAATGGGTTTTGATTTTTTATCCAATTTGCCAGTTTGTCTTTTGATTGGTGCATTTAGCCCAGTTACATTTAGGGTTAATATTGTTTTGTGTGAATTTGATACTGCCATTTTGATGCTAGCTGGCTGTTTTGCCTGTTAGTTGATGCAGATTCTTCATTTTGTTGATGCTCTTTACCATTTGCTATGTTTTTGGAATGGCTGGTGCTGGCTGTTCCTTTCTATGCATAGTGCCTCTTTCAGGAGCTCTTATAAAGTAGGCCTGGTGGTGACAAAATCTCTGAATACTTGCTTGTTCACAAAGGATTTTATTTTTCCTTCACTTATGAAGCTCAGTTTGGCTGGATATGAAATTCTGTGTTGAAAGTTCTTTTGTTTAAGGATGTTGAATATTGGCCCCACTTTCTTCTGGCTTGTAGGGTTTCTGTTGAGAGATCTGCTGTGAGTCTGATGGGCTTCCCTTTGTGGGTAACCCGACCTTTCTCTCTGGCTGCCCTTAGGTATTTTCTCCTTCATTTCAACCCTGGTGAATCTGACGATTATGTGCCTTGTGGTTGCTCTTCTTGCAGAATATCTTTGTGGTGTTCTCCGTATTTTCTGGACTTGAATATTGGCCTGCCTTGCTAGGTTGGGGAAATTTTCTTGGATAATATCCTGAAAAGTATTTTCCAGCTTAGATTCATTCTCTTTGTCACATTCAGATACACCCATCAAACGTAGATTAGCTCTCTTCACATAGTCCCATATTTCTTGGAGATTTTTTTCATTCCTCTTTGTGCTTTTTCCTCTAATCTTGCCTTCTCATTGTATTTCATTGAGTTGGTCATCGATCTCTGATATCCTTTCTTCTGCTTGGTCAATTCAGCTCTTGAGACTTGTGCATGCTTTGTGAAGTTTTCGTGTTGTGTTTTCCAGCTCCATCAATTCACTCATATTCCTCTCTAAGTTGTCCATTCTTGTTATCATTTCCTCAAATCTTTTCTCAAGGTTCTTAGTTTCTTTGCATGGAGTTAGAACGTGTTCTTTTAGCTCACAGAAGTTTCTCATTACCCACCTTCTGAAGTCTGATTCTGTCATTTCATCACACTCATTCTCCATGCAGCTTTGTTCCCTTGCTGGTGAGGGATTGTGGTCCCTTGTAGGAGGCGAGATGTTCCAGTTTTGGGTGTTTTCCTCCTTTTTGCACTGGTTTCTTCCCATCTTTGTGGATTTATCCACCTGTCGTCTGAGTAGTTGCCGACTTTCCAATTGGGTCTCTGAGTGGACGTCCAGATTGTTTATGATGAAGTATTTCTGTTTCTTAGTTTTCCTTCTAACAGTCTGGCCCCACTGATGTAGGACTGCTGAGGTCCACTCCAGGCCCTGCTTGCCTGGGGAACACCTGTAGCAGCTGCGGAACAGTGAGGGTTGCTACCAGTTTCTTATTCTGCTATCTTTGTCCCAGAATTATGTCCGCCAAATGTCAGTGTTATCAGTTCTTTGTGAGGTGACTCTTTGGATATATGGGGGTCAGGGAGCTGATTGAGGAGACAGTCTGTAGTTTATAGGTGCTCAAATGCTGAGCTGTGAGCTCTGCTGTTCATTCAGGGCTGCTAGGCAGGTATGTTTAAGTACGCTGCAGCAGAACTCATAAAGCCCCTTTTTGTCCTCAGGTGCTCTGTCCTGGGGAGTTAGGCCTTTATTTATGAGTATCTGTTGCACTGTCCTGCCCAGAAAGGAGGCAGTCTAGTCACTGCCTGCTTGCAGAGGCTATGCTGAGCTGCTCTGGGCTCCGCCCTGCTGCTGTGGGCTCCACCCTGCTTTCGTGGGCTCTGCCCTGCTGCTGTGTGTAATTTCCTGTAGTCCTATGTATATGGGTGTGGTTGGAAGTGCTGTGGTGATGGTAGCCCACCTCTGTAATGGCACAGTCTCTCTGTTATGGTGGGTTGCCTCGGCAATGGCAGGCTGCATCAGCAATGGCAGAGTACCTCTCCCCCACCAATCTGCACCATCCTGGGTTCAGCTGTGCTTGCTGTAAAACTCTCAACCCCGAGTGTTTCCAATTGCTGTTTTTTTTGTTTTTGTGGGGGTGGGACCCACCGAGGCTGATCACCTGGCTCCCTGCCTCAGAGCCCTTTTTTTTTTTTTAAGTTGAGTGGTTGACTCTCTCCCAAGTGTTTCAGTCGCCTGCTGAAAGAGTGCTGGGATCTGTGTGACTTCCCATGTGGTGACTCACTGTGCTGGCTGAAACAATGTCGCTGCCCAGGAATCTCCTAGCCTGGCTTACTGTTTAAGTCCCATTTAATCAGATGAATGTGCTAATCTGGCTTCCCAAATCTCAAATTTCCAGTTGAACAGGGCAACCAGACCAGTGTATTTTGTACGGAGTGCTGCTGCGCTGCGGCGCTGGCCCAAACAGCCACGCTGGCAGCCCCTGGGGCTCCTACACCTGGGAATCTCCTGGTCTGTGGGCAATAAAGATTCATCTGGAAATGCAGCATGCACTCACCCTCTGCACTTGCACTGGGAGCTGCAATCCTGAGTTGCTCCTATAGCGCCATCTTCTCATTATCTCCCATTAAATTATTTTCAAAAAAATTTCCAACATATTTACACAAAACAATTGGCATGTAAGTGAACCCAGGCAGCTCAGCCCCTGTTGTCCAAGGGCCAACTGTGTCTTCTCTCTGATCATTTGCTATATTGGGGCAGCCGTGTATTATAACAGACAAAAGCCATGTTTTGGAATCAGATAGACAAGATCTGAGGCCCTTCTTTGCCCAGTATAAGCCATTCACTTCTCTCAGAGTCTCCATTTTTGAGCCATCATGAAATGGAGTCATGATAAAAATGCTGTCCTGACTTCACATGACAGAACAGCTGCCATGCAGTCCTCACATACTGGATTCACATTAGGTCACTACCTCTTGTCATTAAAAAATCATCCTAAGGCAATGCTGAGCCATGCCATACATGCAGATTTGATGTCTGCTTTGTAGCGCCCTGGCCCTGGCAAGGTCAACTATGGCAATACCCAGAAAGCACGTCCAGCCACCCCCACCACTGATGAAAGCCCACCCCACCTAGGACTGCAGGACATCATCTTATGTTCCCTTTCCTGAAAAAACAAACAAAAAGGCTGTATTTTAACATTACATATTTTTTCTATTAATATTTACTATGAAACAATTATAGCAATAGTAAAGGGAATTTAAAAGAGAAATTTCTTACTGTTTGTCATCTGATTTTTAAAAATATGTCAATAATTATTCATATGACCTTAATAATTTACATTAATAGGACAGTAACAGTCCCTTTCATGCAATGTGAATTTGTACATATAATTGTATACATTTTTAATATAATATTTAAAATATGTTCTAAGATTCTAAATATTTTTAATGGTCTTTTGATTGTTCTTCAAATATTAATTTAAGGAATGTCTGTAAAACATTTTCATGCATATAGCTCTTTGATTCCTCTGAACAACTCACTTAGGGTCAGTTCTGAGGAGAAAGACTGCTTCATCAAGGGACGGACTGTTTTTCCACTGTTTAGCCTCACAAAGAATGAGTTGTAAGTTCTATGTAAGTAAAATTAATGATTCCTATGCAGCTCATTTCCCCAGGTATTTCCGTAGCTCCTTTAAAGACACTGGCTTGGCCCCTGTGCACTTCAGGGTGCTGAAGTGCCTGGAAACCTGAGCACCAGAGCTCAAGGTCAGTGGCTTCTATCAAGTCAGTGAGCGGCTGGCCAAGCCTTCAGGTCACCTCATCTGGACTCAGCCTTGGTCGGGCTTCTTCCTGTCTCTGGGACCTTGAACTCCATATCCTTAGTGCATTTGCTTTAGAAAATGTATTATTGTATGCTCTTTCTCTGCCACGTGAGACCTAAATCTTTCTAGAAGTGTCTTGCTGGCTGTACAAGCCAGGACTGTCTTTCTCAAGGAGCTGGGGGCCGGCCCTTCAAAATGTGGTCACTGGGAAGATGGCACCATCTCCTGTCCCCGTGGAAGGCTGGGGCGCAGCCTTGGTGGGTGCCTGGCTCTAAGCTGGGAAACCACCTCCTGTCGTGAAGATGGGAGCAGCTCTCTGCTTCTTTTCAGGAGGCCAATTAACAGACACTGATGGCCCCAATCTCCTTCCCAGCCCAACCTGCAGAAACCCTCTCATCCTCTGTTTCAGTGGAGCCTAGTTTAATCTCCCTCTCCCGTCATAATATACTTGAGTAAGGTCTTCCTGCCTTCTTCATCTTTAACTCTGGAGTAATGTTGCCCTGACACAGCTTTAGGAAAATCATTTAGGAATTCTTCCTCTCAGTGTTGTCATTCTCCAAACAGGACTATGCTGGAGACGCCTAGAACACGTTCGAGAATTCTTAATGTCCACCCGCGACGGACTCCCAGAACGCCACCACTTCTAGCACGTAGAATAAGCAGGATTCACACTGAGCTTGGAAGTCGAGTGGGTCTGGGCCCATCCCTGCCTCTGCTTGGCTTCTGGAAGGTCCTCGTGCCCTTCCTGCTTCTGAGTTCTCAGCTACAAAACAGAATTCTCCTGAGGTGAGGAGAGAATTAACTCAGGGACACAGCTACGTGCTTAGCGAGGCTTGGAGGGAAGCAGACAATAAAGACAGCTCTCATTACCAAGATCCTCCAGCAAACATGAAAACAGGGACCTCTCCTAAAACCTTAATGCAGTATCTTCAGGTTGAGAGGACCCACCCATGCATGTCACACCAGATGCTCTGAGGGTGCAGGGTGCTTTTCTGCCATGCTGCACCGAGGCTGTTGATCATCTCACTCACGACCGCAATCAAGGCTGATTGATGCAATTTTCTTATCTGTTTTATGATAAGTGTTGAAATACAGAACACATAATTTTAAGAGTTGGGGAAAGAAATTTTTAGAGAGGAGAAAGTATCAGAGAAAAAGCAAAATCACAACTTCAGAATTTGATTTCAGGTCTCAATGACTACACTTTGAAATGGTAATTATGGATATTTAAAGAATCTATATGAAAAAGTGTTAGTTCTTATGACACTCACATATCTATTTACATTTTTTAAAATGAATTGAATGTATTTACCTTTAAATTGATGCATGCTCAATGATAAACAGCAATTAAACGTGTATAAAAGCAGGCAATACAATTTTGTGAGGAATATTTTAAGATTTCCAAATAGGACATCTAACTCACAGAATTTAATCTTTTTGAAAAATATTGAATGTTATAGATTTATTATCATTTACCCCATTTTTTGTTCAATACCTTTGCCATAGCCATTCTACTGGCTAATTTCATGATTTCATAAGCATGTCGCAGAATATTTACTGATTAACATTTTTTTACAGTCTTCCTGGGAAAATGAGGTGGCTCTATAGCTTACCAATGAACCACACATATAAGATACAACAATCTCTCAAAGACACCCAGTGCTTAAAGAACGTCTCAGGTGCACTGAAGGAAAATCCTCTGAAACAAGAGTGGGAGGAAGCAAAAATGTGCTGAGGAGGAGTCCACCCAAAGGAAGGAAAGGGCCGAGAATCCTTCTACGAATTCCTCTGCGGAACTGTGACGAATGAAATGACATGCGTTATCACCTAATACCAAGAGGCTGAAGTTAACATAACGCTTCCTTTCTACCATTCGGAAAAGAATGCAGTCCTGCTACAGATAATTTAGAAAACAGAATAATTTTCAAAATGAAAGCAACAACAGCTAGAAGAGCCATCACTGAGAGAAAACCACAGTGGATACTTTATTCTATTTTCTTCCATTTTTTAATGAATATGCCTAGCAGAGAAATGTTCACTTTCTGATCAATGACGTATTGTTTATTACAACCTGTAATTAGGAGCCTTAATTCAAATACATCCGGCCTTTTCCTTCATCTCCTTCATTATCGTATTCAACAAAAATAGGAGCAATGCAGAAAAATGTTGCCCAAATAAATGTTTCAAAAATGGGAAATCAATGTATCGTTTGAAAATATTGCTATGGGAATGTATTTCTCTTGTAATGTTTCCATTAAAGGCCATCTGACATCCCTCAATTAAATTTCAAATAAAGCAACTACAGATAGAATTATTTTTGAGGATATTTTCAATTCAAGAAAACAAACCAAACTTTGAAAGACGAATCTTTATTCACAACGTCTAACTTCTGACTGATAACTCTTTATGGTCAAATTCTCAGACTAAGAAGTATGTATTTTAAAACTTTCACTTAATAGACCATTTGTCTTTGTTTTGTGTACCCGAATGGAAAAGACACAGGTAGTTTGTTTACATGATGCACTGAGTCACGCACACGCCAGGACACGGTGGTGCCAGGACATGGTGGCACCCGGACATGGTGAGCGAGCATGTCGCCGCCTTGCTGTGGAGCCCCCTCTGGGGTCGCGTGGGCTGGGGCCTGGGTCAGGGCCATGTGGCACCTCCAGGCTCTGGGCAGCACCGCCAGTAAGGGGTATGCCCTGGAGGGAAGCCCAGTCCCTACCTACCCTAGATACCACCACCAGGAAACTGGCCAGACCCTGGGGAAAATCTGTATCTGGTTTGTTGAAAACAATTTCAACAGTAGCAGCAGCAGCAGCAACAAAAACTAACATTCCTGGAATAAATTATTGTCAGTCAACATCCTAAAACACACACAAACACCACATGCCACATATACACAGATACCCCCCACCATCCTTTCACCTGCCTTAGTGAACGACAGAATGGCAGCTAGAATCCAGGCACAGGGAGGACGGGGGATGGGTCCAGGTTGTCACATTATTTTACTATTTCCGATTTTACAATTTCAATGGACCATTCAGAATCAACAATTCTCTCATCCTGCAAGCCCAAGGGGTATCTTATTTGGACATAAGTATCTACAGCATGAAAGAAACCCACCTTGTGAACTTTAAACAGCACCTCACAGAGGTTATAGGTCCTTTCTGCTCGTACCCAGTCGAATGTGCTCACCTGAAAGAAACAGAAAATGTCCCATGAAAAGCAGCACGCTACTTTCAGCTGAACAATCTGAAAATTTAGAATAGTGTCACTGCATGTGTCTCCACCTCAATTAGATCCTAACCCCATGAGTATAATGGGTAGCACTGAACTCTTCGTCCTGCTGTGACTTTTGATGAGTCACCACATCCTCATCTCTGCCACTCTGTGGCAAATATAATAGATCCACTATCGACAGGAGAATGTCTATTTCCTTCCATCGTGTCTTAGACAGATTACGTAGATATCTGTGATACCTTATCTATCACACACAATTGGGCTTACCTTAGAAAATCATGTTGGATCCCTTTTAGGTTAAATTAGGGATTAATTTTAGGTAATATTTAATGCATGTGAAAGTGAATTTTGCTGGAGTATAAAAATAGACACAAAATACCATGTAGATGGTCTTTTGCTTTTTAGAAGTAAACTAATTCTATTTTAGAAATGAATGAAAAACGTACTAACCAATTTAATCGAATACATTTTTCATTGATCTGACCTGTTGTAGTTCACAAGTAAACAGTAATAATGACCAAAATAATCTCTTTTGACTGAGGCTGTACAGTTTACAATTCAAGTTCATAATCTCTAAGTTAAAATATTTCATGCAGAAAAATCTAAAATATTCAACAGTGTAACAAATTTGAGGTTTTTTATTGCTGATTCTGCACTTACTCCTTCAGCCAGTAAAAATAATCAAAAGTGCACTAAACTGTGTCCTTGAAATATTTAAATTATCTTGTCTTTAATTAACTGGTGACCTCTCGGTAATCCTCACGCCAAATAAAGTTCTGAAGATATTTTTAAAGTCATCACAACTGAAATGTGAAAAATCACACAAGTAGTTTTCCACTTAATATTTAATTGCCCAAGAGTCAACTCATTGCTATTGTGATTTAAGCAATAAAATGGTAAGTAAAGGGAACAATTTGAAAGTGAGAATAACCAGTTAGAATACTAACTTTAAGGTTACTTTTGGATCTAGTATTCAAGCGAAAGAGTGACATCTTGAATTTGCTACAGAGAGTTTGGCTTGAGAGTTAGAAAGCCAAAGACTCCAACACCCTTTCTCTGGGGAGCCGGGGAGCCACACTGATGGAGACCTGAGGTAAAACATCACCCTGAATTCCGCAGACCCGCCCACTGATTCCTAAACACTGCACCTGCCTCTGCCTCTCCACTCCTCCCATTCCCACTGTGGCCAGTGTTTTATGGAACAAGCTAAGTTCAGAGCTCAGGTGCTCATTCGATTACTGGAAAATACATAATGGTGGATCTACCATTTTCAACTTTCCACTTACAACAATGATGCTTATTTGGAAACTATCACTATAGAGGCTAAAAGAAACCCTCTAAACACCCTATTCAGAGACATCTACCCACTAAACACCCTATTCAGAGACACCTTCCCAATAAACACCCTACTTAGAGACACCTTCCCACTAAACACCCTATTCAGAGACATCATTCCACTAAACGCCCTATTGAGAGACACCTTCCCACTAAACATGCTATTCAGAGATAACTTCACATTAAACACCGTATTGAGAGACACCTTCCCACTAAACACATTATTCAGAGACCTTCCCAGTAAATATGCTATTCAGAGACACCTTCCCACTAAACACCCTATTCAGAGGCACCTTCCCACTAAACACCCTAGTTAGAGACATCTACCCACTAAACACCCTATTCAGAGACATCTGCCCACTAAACACCCTATTCAGCGAAATTTACCACTGAACACCCTATTCAGAGGCACCTTCCCACTAAACACCCTATTCAGAGACATCTTCCCACGAGACACCCTATTCAGAGACAGCTTCCCACTGAACACCCTACTCAGAGACATATACCCACTAATCACCCTATTCAGAGAAATCTTCCCCCTAAACACCCTATGCAGAGACACCTTCTCACTAAACACCCTACTCAGAGACTTCTTCCTTTTAACAGTTCCTTGTTGCTGTAAATATACCTTATATATATTCATGGTTTTATACCTTTCAAAACATAATCTGTAATGTCAGCATTATCCCATGCCATTGAATGTTATTCAAAAATACAACTATTACTACAGCGTAGAATTTCCGTGTGGGGTTTTAGTTTTCGCAAGCTTCTTCTTTGTGATGGGTATCACAGATTGCAGTTTTCACCGTCATAGTGCTGTGATCACCGTATTTTGTCACACTGAATGCTTACTAGTCTGTTATCAGTATGTGGCAGAGCAGCAGGGACTGCAGTCCTGTCCTAAGACAAGGCTTGGAGGAGGCTGTGCTCTTTGCTGTCTGCAGAGGCAGGTCCAGTCTCTTCCACCTTCCACTGTATCCATCATCTGTTTACTAAGCCCCTTTCTGTTAGTCCCTGTGGCATCTGCTGGTTTTGCTGTAGTCCCACCTTCCTTCTACTCTCTTCTTCCTCCTGCCAGTGGTTGTCTCCCCCTGGGGATCCCTTCTCTGCTCCCAGAGCTATGACTGTGCCCCTAGCCCAGGGAGGTGAGGTGCAGTCAGTCTGCACTCACTTCAGGCCAGAATTCTCAGTGTTCACCACCATGACTGATTCAGGGAAGAGAACGTGCCTCGATTGAAGACACAGGTCAGAAAGTGCTCAGCCTTCGGATGGAACCACTTCTATTGTGGACTTGAAGAAAATGCTGCCACCTTGAGAGCTGTGGGAAGCTCCCTTGAGCCACGTGGACTTGATGAGTGTGGATGTATCCACACTGGCTCCGGCTGTGACAATGCACCACAAGACTGCAGGTGTTAGGAACAGGGAAGTGGGGGGTGGTGAAGGGCACAGGCTACTCCCCACCTTCCACTCAGTGTCCCATAAATCTAAAATCATCCAAAACACAAGTCTGTTAATTAAAAATGAAAGAAAGAATCCACTTTTCCTCTTCGTTGTTCTTTCCCTGTTTACCTGAATCTCATGGCTTCTTAAGGGCTCAGCTCAGTCCCAGCTCTGAGGCCTTTCCTGCCAGTCCCTGCCTCCCCAGTCCCAGCGGTCCTGCTGTGGGCTCCCACTGCTGACATGCAGCTGCGGTGCCTTCATGTTAGTGATCCTTTCTGTACCACATGACACTTCCATCATCAATGGACTGTGTGCGTGTGTGTGCGTGCAGGTTTGTGTACAGTCATGCACCACATCACACTTTTGTCAACAATGGACTCTGTCTGTGTGTGTATGCACAGGTGTGTGTACAGTCATGCACCACCTCACACCTCCATCATCAATGGACTGTGTGCATGTGTGTGTGTGTGTGCACGCACAGGTGTGTAGTCATGCACATCACGACACTTTTGTCAACCATGGACTGTGTGTGTGCATGCACAGGTGTGTGTACAGCCATGCACCACCTCACACTTCCATCAATGGACTGTGTGTGTGTGTGCAGGTGTGTCTACAGTCATGCACATCACACTTCCATCATCAATGGACTGTGTGTATGTGTGTGCGCAGGTGTGTGTACAGTCACGCACCACCTCACACTTCTGTCAATGGACTGTGTGTGTGTGCACACGCAGGTGTGTGTAGTCATGCACCACATCACACTTCCATCAATGGATGGTGTGTGTGTGTGTGTGTGTGTGTGTGCAGGTGTGTGTACAGTCATGCACCACCTCACACTTCCATCATCAATGGACTCTGTGTATGTGTGCGTGCAGGGGTGTGTACAGTCACGCACCACCTCACACTTCTGTCATCAATGGACTGTGTGTGTGTGCACGCAGGTGTGTGTACAGTCATGCACATCACACTTTTGTCAACAATGGACTGTGTCTGTGTGTGTGTGTGCGCACAGGTGTGTGTACAGTCATGCACCACGACACTTCTGTCAATGGACTGTATGTGTGTATGTGTGTGTGTGTGTACAGTCATGCACCACATCACGACACTTTTGTCAAGAATGGACTCTGTGTGTGTGTGTGTGTGTGCGCACGCACAGGTGTGTGTACAGCCACGCACCACATCACGACACTTTTGTCAAGACTGGACCACATAGGCCGCAGTGACCTCATAGGTTCTAATGGAGCATAGACAGAAACCCATCGATGGAAGTTGGTACGGCCTTGCAGATCGACTGCAGAAGACTCATCCTCAGTAACGGGGCTGGAACATTTGGTTTTCTATATGAAAATACACATAAATAGAAACCTACGGGTCATCTGGGTTTCTGTAAGTATACCCTATGATGTTTGCACAATGACAGAATTGCCCGACTATGCATTTTCCGGAATGAATACCTGTCCTGAAGTGATGTGTGGCTATACATATGTATGTGTATTAACACATATAGTGACACATATATAGCTTTTTACACACACACACACGCACACACACAAAGATTAATGTGAAGCTACAAACTGGAGGTATGCGCAGTCCATGACGCAGTGGCGATACTGAAATCCTGAAGTGCTGATCTGAAGCCGGCATTCCTGGTATGTTTGTGCCATGCCTTAGTGTGGCCAGGCATCACCTGCCAATGCAGATTCCTGCGCCCCATCCGAGCAGTTCAGATTTAGCAAGTCTGGAGTGAGGCTCAGAGATCCTGACTTTTTATTTTAAAGAAATTTACTGTTGATGGATCAATCTGACTCCCAAAAGTGTGCATAGCCAGCAACAGCCTCGGCATCTCTGGGTCCCTGTTAGTGAGGTCAAGTTTCACATCTGCAACAGACCTGCCACATGAGAGCCTGTGTTTTCAAGAATTCCCAGGTGATTACAACGCACATCGGTGTTACTGCTGTTTCACGAGGGGACTCTGATGTGGTGGTCTTCAGGGAAAATAGCCTGAGGATAAGAAGCCTGACAGCTTTTAAAAGGCAAGGAAAACTGAAAGTGGGAGGGAAGCAGGGTGTTGTGAAGTGCAAAGCAGAAGCCTGTTCAATCACTGTTCATCATACAAATTCCTTACTTTGTAGACAACTGACTCCATGCCATGCTTCCGGAAATCCATGGCTCCCCACTGCAGTCACCATGGCTGATTTAACATGATTTTCCAAGACTGCACCTCTTATGTTAAAAGAGGTGAAACCCTTAAGATGTCCATGCAGTGCGAGCCACTCTGAGGCACTTTATCAGCTGATTTTCTCTGAAGAATGGTTTTGCATGTTGGGAGAGAGTTCCACTGGCCCTATCATCATGCTTCTTCCCCAGAGCAGTGACTCAAAACCACAGCAAGGAAACATGAGGCTGATTCCTGGATTCCTCCAGACCAGCACAGAACAAAAGAGACAGAACCAAGCTTTGTGAGACGGTCAACACAGCGGGCTGTCTTGTAACTGCATGTCTTCACTACATTTTCCAAATAATGGCCACTGACAATTTTTTAAGTATCTGACCACATCTGGCTTGAAACGGAGCCGAAATTGTAGATTACAAGGTGCCATATCTAGGTACCTTTGAATATTATTGTAGAGCAATGAATACGTGGCCCCAGAACTTTATAGTTTGCTACATCTACAAATCTTCATTTGAATTATTTTTCTAAGAAATATTTTTAATGATAGAATACACCTAATTGATATTCTTAAAATTGCTAATATTTCTCGCATATGCATAGGCAGTTGCTACATCATTGATATGTTAATGCCATACAATTCTGTAAAATTGATTTTACAAGTTATTTTAACACATTTTAATGATGTTTGAAAACATAAACAATGAAAACATCTTTTGGATTCCAATGTACAAATCAGAAATAAATACTCTGGCTAATGAAGGAGAGGAGGGTATGTGAGAAGGAGTTGAGAGTCTTGGCTTTAACCCTAGCTCTTCCAGCATCTCCTGGGGCATGGGAAAGACAGAGGCTAGGACCCCCCAGGGTGGGCTGGGCCCTCCTCAGCAGAGCAACTGAGCTGTGAAACATGGATGTGCTCTGTCCACACCCCCATTCCTCCTTTCCATTCTTCCATCCTGTTTCCCTTCTGATACGCTTTGGTCTGTGTCCCCACTCAAATCTCATGTCAAATTATAATCCTCAGTGTTGGATATGGAGCCTGGTGGGAGGTGACTGGATCACAGAGGTGGATTTGCCCTTTGCTGCTGTTCTTGTAATAGAGTTCTCAAGAGATCTGACTGTTTAAAAGTGGGTGACATCTTCCTCCTCCCACTCTTCCCCTTTCTCTGGCCACGTGAGATGTGCCTACTTCCCCTTTGCCTTCTGCCACGATTGTAAGTTTCCTGAAGCCTCCCTAGACACACTTCCTGGACAGCCTGTGGAGCTGTGGGCCAAGTAAACCTCTTTTCTTTATGAATTGCCCAGTATCGGGCATTTCTTTACAGCAACATAAGCGTGGACTAATACATCTTCTTTTCTCTCTCCTCCTTCAATATTCTTCCTCTTCCTCATCTTGAACAAGCCCAAAAGCCATCGTTTAAAGAAGGACTTTATCTTTTAGTTTTTTCCAAGTTGTCATGATCATGTTTGGGGCCTTGTAAAATTCACCGAAATTTTCTGATGTAGACTGCTGAGAATCAAGGCTCTGGGAATATTTCTACATTATTGCACAGTGAGGGCTTTCTGAGCAAAGCTTACTGGCACCAGGAGTGAAGGACGATGGTGTGGTAATCCGGCCATGGGAGTCGGCAACAGTGAATCATTCAGGGACATTTCACCCAGATCGCCCCAGAAGCCTTTGGTTTACATTCCAAAGTCTGATGGAGCAGAGACCTCGGCCTCCTCTCCGGAGAGAGGACTGGTTGGCCTCAGTAAGAGGGAATCTCTCCTTCCATGGGAAGGAGGGTGGGTGGGTGCCCAGCTTCCTGTTAGAGCTCTGAGAGTCATGGCCCTGGGTGCTTCTCCCTTGGCTCACACCTGTGCATGTGCAGAACTCTGGGGTGAGGGTCTGGTGAACCAGCACTGAGACATTATGTGAGCAATGAGCAACCTGTCTCTCATCCAAAAACTCATGTTTCATGTCAGGATAAAATAAACTTAAAATATCGATATTAAAATCTTAACAAAAGGTTGTATTAGATTTGGGCAAAGTAAGACTGCTATTGGCAAATTGCCATCAGTGCCAGGATATAAAACGTCAGGCCAGAAAAAATATTAATAAATTCAATGCTATCCCCATCAAGCTACCATTGACTTTCTTCACAGAACTGGAAAAAACCACCTTGAACTTCATATGGAACCAAAAGAGAGCCCGCATAGCCAAGTCAATCCTAAGCAAAAAGAACACAGCAGGAGGCATCACACTACCGGACTTCAAACTATACTACAAGGCTACAGTAATCAAAACAGCATGGTACTGGTA
>CM052654.1:140931879-140954098 GCA_028533165.1 Leontopithecus rosalia
GCATGGGGAGAAATGCCAAATATGGGTGAGGGGGCAGAAGGCAGCAAAACACACTGCCACGTGTGTACCTATGCAACTATCTTGCATGTTCTGCACATGTACCCCAAAACCTAAAATGCAATAAAAATTTTTTTAAAAAAAGAAAGAAAATACCACTGTATTTACATTTTTTGGAAAAAAAAATTAATAAATTATAAATATTTAGATGTGAATTCATTCACCATATTGTGTGTGTTGATTTTACGATGAGAGGTTGCCGAATATTAATAGACAATTTTGTTGTTAGATTCACTGCTTTTAGAGCTTTTTTTTTAAGAGGAGTTTTGCTCTTGTCACCCAGGCTGGAGTACAAATAGGAAGGGCTGATTTCTCCTTGATATTCTCTCTAGAGAGGATTTGATGACCTCTACAAAACACCGAGCCCACCACCCAGCATCAACGGGCTCCAGTACGTACTTTACAGATTACTCAGCCTGCAGTCGGGCAGCACCTTCTCTACATCAGAGGCGATGCTGGACACGGTGCAGGCAGCAGGAGCCCGGCACAGGCAGCTCCCAGGTCCATGGAAGCCAAGCCGCATTTCCAGTGTTTTATCAAAAGAGAAAAGCTCCACATAAATCATCCTTTGTTAATCTCCCTACAATCCTCTCAGGTAGGCATTTATAGTCCCTTATTCTCATTTTACAGGTGACATTTAGCAATGACAGTTGGAGATCACCAGAAATTTATGAACACTGTGAAGTCATTAGAGAGTAGGCAGATAAAACAAGTCAATTCAGTCTAACGTCTGGATTGAATATTCATAGAAACCTGTACCTTTTTGTTGTCTGTTGAAAAAGACACAAATTATCCATATCCAGAAGAAACTAGTGGCTTCTTCCTTGTGGATCATCAAGGGTCCAATTAGATGGACTTTGGGTGCTCTCTGCACACTGGGCTCCTCCAAACTTTACATGGACACCCAGGTCTCACCTCTGAACTCATGATGGGCAGATCCAACTCTACTCAAAAACCTCCCTTTAGATATTTTTAAACAATTCCAACTTATAAAGTTGCAGCTCCCACCAATGCACTCACCCCACAGCTCCCACCTCAGCAAACGGCAGCATCGCTTCCGGCCAGAGTCCCTCCTCTCACGTCCACACGCAGTCCACCAGAACGCCAGGGTCTGCACGTGTGTGCATGGTGTGCATGTGTGCGTGTGTTTGCGTGTCTGTGCTGTGTGCACGAGTGGTGAGTGTGGGTGTGGTGTGTGCATGTGGTGTGCAAGGGTGTGGTGTATGCGTGTGTCTACGTGCACTATTAGATTCAAGGGCTTAGACTGTGCGGTCTATATTAGTGTAATTCACAGCTATATATTTACACTTAAAGACTTAAATTACGAAATTGTATGCTTACTTGAGGGTAATAAGGTTTTTATAGTTCAGAGCTCTGGGAAGCTGAACTGCCAGTGGACCACTTTGGATGGATGCGCACAGTTTACAGTAACATCTGGCTTCCTAAGTTGCAGCTTAATGGTAAATCTATATGGGGCTACACAGAGACAGAGAGAGAGACACAGAGTCAGAAAGAGACAAAGACAGAGACAGATGCAGAGAGAGATACAGAGAGAGAGGGAGAGACAGAGCTAGAGAGACAGAGAAAGGGAGAGACAAAAACAGAGACAGACGCAGAGAGAGAGGGAGACAGACAGAGACAGGGAGAGCCACGGAGGGTAGAGCTGCAGCATCTGGAATGCACAAGGAGATGTTGCCAGATGAAGTACCAGGGTTTGACTGTTAGTTTTTATTGCTCTCAAATAGTTTAAATGACCAAGAAACCATAACAAAACACAGCAAAGCCAAGTGGCTGAGACAGAGCACAGACTCTGTGGGCCAGATGAAGTCTGCACAGAAGGTTCTGCCATTTAAGTACTTAACAATGACCTCAGAGACAACCTGCAACACTCAGAGCCACTCGAGACTCACAGAGCCAAGTGAGACTCCAAGAGCCACGTGAGACCCACAGAGCCACATGAGACTCACAGAACCAAGAGAGAACAGAGACTCACTCACAGAGCCACAGAGCCACATGAGAAACAGACTCACTCAGAGAGCCACTTGAGACTCACAGAGCCACGTGACAACAGAGACTGGGAAACTGGGTTTCTAGCTCGAGTCAGCCTAGCTAAAGACACAATCTGCTAGTGACATCCGTCCTTGCCTCTCCAATCACTGTTCCCACCAGAATGAGAGGGCTGGTGATTCACACTGGGGAAGAAGACCAGAGAGAAGACACTCCCTGCACTCTGGATTTTCAGTACATTGTAATAATATTCTGGCATCAAATACAGTTAATACAACCCACGGTCTCTTAAGAGAGGATTTTAAATAAATTTTCAAGAGGGATCCTCAGTCATATTTCTGTACTATTTTGTTTACATGTGACCTCCATTTGTAAAAGTAAGACTCAAATGAGAAAACAAAACAAGAGAAGGTGGCTGGTCTGTGTGTTGCTAATATGAGAACACCGATTTTATTTATCTGTTTATATGACAATAGGTCTCCACGATGAAACAGTTACAATGCATCAGGGTGGAGCTCTGATACTGTGTGCCCTTTCAATTGTCTCCAGAATCAAATTACAGACTGGACAGAAGTGCACTGTAAACCTCAAAGGAGTTTACACACGTTAACAACTCCAGAGGCGCTTTACCTGTGATGCTGCAGTCAGTTTACCAGCCGGGTAAACAGGACATGACTTCTGTGCAGACCCACGGCAGAGAAACCCGTCCGTCTTAAACCCTTGCTAGTCAATGGTTACTGAATTCGGGTCGGCCTACTAGGATTTGAAGAATCCCTGAGTTCTATGGAAGGCCACTGGTAAACAGGCCATGCTGGCAACACTTGGAGTTACACGGGTCCATGGCAGGGCCTCCGACCCCTCAGCCCCTTCCTGCATCCCCAGCGTCACGGGTAAGTGATCCAGGCCACCTCCTCTGAGTCTTCCAACACCTCTATGATCAGCTGGCATGAATATCCCAGCTCTGCTCAAAAACAAAATCAGCCCAGCCAATCAGATGGTCGCCTCTGGGACTTGAATTTGGAAGTATGGAGCAAATTAGCAGCAAATGTTAAAGAACATGATTACATGTGTTTTGAGGAGAATTCAATCAGTATTCACGCAAAGGTTCGGCTGTGGTAAGCTCAAAGTGTTGGTTATTTTAAAACCTTGTAACTACAGGCAATGTGGTACCCTATGTCATCTGTGACATCCTATGATATCTCTGGGGCAGCAAAAGTGCATTAGTAGAGGAAGTGATGTCTGGATGGAGGGCGGAGTTTGCTGAGTAGGGTCTGGACACTGCACCACTGTCAAGGGTTGGTTTGCCTGATGCCCCGTGGCTGTGTGAGTCATGTGCATCAGGGGAGCTGAGTGGAGGCAGACAGGGCTCACTGCACAAATATGCAGCTTGTCCATAAATCTAAAATTATTCTCAAGTAAAATGCTTACTTAGAAAGCTGTGCTTATCAATGAGAAGACAGGCAGGGTTCTACTGTCTTGTCTGGAGGTGAAACTTGGTTTTATCTTTTCATTTACTTTTAGTGGAAGAAAGTCCCATCATCAATACTGTATGTGACATGCATCCAAACTTTGTAGGTACCTGAAACTATCAGGTTTTTGGTTTGCTTGCAGTTCTGACGGTCAGACTCCCAAAAGTGAAGCTGTTTAAACCAATAAGCTTCTAGACATTCTATGTTACATTCGGTCAGTTTGGAGAGAATGGTACAGTGGCAACTGGAAAATGAAATTGCAGAACTATAACCCTCAGCCATAAACTTATATTATGGACGCCACTAAAGCAGGCTGCTTATTTTTAAAATAAAACTTGGGAGTCATCAGAGACAGCATTTAAAATTTAGAAATTGGAAACGTCTAAAGTGAAGGGTAGTATTTTGTTTGTTTTTTGGCTTCTTCAACCATATAACTGATCCTCCGAGACACAGAGCCTCTGCATCTGACCTCCAAAGCAGCTGACATCTCAGGAAGGCATCAGCTCTACAATATCTTAATGGCTATTTGAACTAAAGGAAAGAAATCGATTATTTATAAATTTGGAGCAAGAAATAAGCAATCTACAAGCAGAATCCTTTCCAACCATGTAGAAACAGCTAATGCCAGGACCAAGCACTCTGCTGCAGTCCTCTTGCAAACACCAGGCATGGCTTTCCCTTGATTACAGGAGCAGCCCCCAGCAGCCCCCTCCCTGCAGAGTGTCAAAGGCATCCTTACCGGAGGAGAGCTGAACACGTAGAAGGATGGGCCCTTCAGTGCCAGGAACTTGGGTCTGCAGGTTTGAGAGGAGTCAGCTCCATGGAGTTTCTCATTTACCCACCCCATATGCACAACCTGCAGAGGGAAACCTTTGAAAATTAAAAACCAAGTCTTAATGAGGACGTATTATCACAGAGGCGGAGTTAAGCACCTTGAGCAAGGCAGGCCCCCCACAGGTCAGCACACCCAGAATCAGGAGGTGGGAGGAGCATGGAGACTTCCCATCAGGTCAGCACACCCAGAATCAGGAGGTGGGAGAAATGTGGAGATGTCTGAGTTTCCAAATCAAGTTCACACAATAGGAATGAATCACATCTTGAATTAAAAATTCAGTTTTGCACTGGGCCAGGTTTTACGTATGAGCACTTTCAGTTTTGGCCAATGGACTTCTCAGCTGCCTTAGATTGTTGGTTTCATTTATCTTTTAAGAAGACTGTATTGAAATATATTCTATTAAAGTTAGTATTTCAGATTTTTCTATGAGGTTGTAAAAAAGCTAATTTTATTTTTCATTCCCATAGTGAACACAGAAGTTGGCATATGTGGAAAAATAATTGTTCCTCTTTATGGTTCAACCTCTTAACAACACTGAAATAATGATAGCTGATTGTTACAATAGGCAGTGAGTATGTTTAGCTGTGTGATATAAAATCCAAACTATAAAAATCAGAATATGATTCAAAAACATTTTAATAGTAATGCAATTAAAGAATTCAAACTAATATGAAGGAAAAACCCATCTTACCTAAAATTTTAATGTAACACAGATTTTGTAGTAAGTGGTAGGAGTGATTTCAGTGTAGTGTTTCATTTCCTTATTCTGCTATTTAAGGGAAAACCAACTAACATATGCTTACACAGTAAAAACTTAAAACAACATTGATTTTTTCAAAGAAATTAAAAATAAATTGTCACAAAGATCCCAACCACTTTACTAAATGATACTGACCTATGAGCTATTTTTAAATTTTATTTTACTTTAGTTCTGGGGTACATGTGCAGACCTTGCAGGATTGTTACATAGGTACACACATGCCATGGTGGTTTGCTGCCTCCATCCCCCAGCACCTACATTAGCTATTTCTTCTAATGTTAACCCTCCCAAATCTCCCACGCCCTGCTGTCTCTTCCCTAGTCCCCCAAGCCCCCAGCAGGCCCCAGTGTGTGATGCTCCCCTCCCTGTGTCTATGTGTTCTCATTTTACAACAACCACTTATGAGTGAGAACACGTGGTGTTTGGTTTTCTGTTCCTGTGTCAGTTTGCTAAGAATGGTGGTTTCCAGCTCCACCTATATCCCTGCAAAGGACATGAACTCATCCTTTTTTATGGCTGCATAGTATTCCATGGTGTATATATGCCACATTTCCTTCATCTAGTCTACCATTGATGGGCATTTGGGTTGACTTCAAGTCTTTGCTATTGTAAACAGTGCCACTGTCTTCCACAATGATTGAACTAATTTACACTGCCACCAACACTGTAAAAGTGTTCCAATTTCTCCACATCCTCTCGAGCATCTGTTGTCTCCAGATTTTTTAATGATTGCCATTCTAACTACATGAGATGGTATCTCAATGGGGTTTTGATTTGCATTTCTCTAATGAACAGTGATGATGAGCATTTTTTCCTATGTTTGTCGGCCACATAAATATCTTCTTTTGGAAAGTGTCCATATCTTTCATCCACTTGTTGATGGGACTGTTTGTTTTTTTTTTCTTGTAAATTTATTTTAGTTCTTTGTAGATTCTGGATATTAGCCCATTGTCAGATTGGTAGCTTGCAAAAAATTTTTCCCATTCTGTTGGTTGTGAGTTCACTCTAATGATTGTTTCTTTCGCTGTGCAGAAGCTCTTGAGTTTAATTAGATCGCATTTGTCTATTTTGGCTTTTGTTACCATTGCTTTTGATGTTTTAGTCATGAAGTCCTTACCTATCGTATGTCCTGAATGGTATTTCCTAGATTTTCTTCTAGGGTTTTTATAGTGTTAGATCTTATGTTTAAATTGTTAATCCATCTGGAGTTAATTTTTGTATAAGGTGTAAGGAAGGGGTCCAGTTTCAGGTTTCTGCACATGGCTAGTCAGTTTTTCCAACACCATTTATTAAACAGAGAATCTTTTCCTCATTGTTTGTTTTTGTCAGGTTTGTCAAAGATCAGATGATTGTAGATGTGTGGTGCTGCTTCTGAGGCCTCTGTTCTGAGTCATTGGTCTACATCTCTGTTTTGGTACCAGTACCATGCTGTTTTGATTACTGTAGCCTTGTAGTATAGTTTGAAGCTAGGTAGCATAATGCCTCTAGCTTTAATCTTTTTGCTTAGGATTGTCTTGGCTATATGGGCTCTTTTTTGGTTCCTATGAAGTTTAAAGTTTTTTTTTTTCCAGTTCTGTGAAGAAGGTCATTGGTAGCTTGATGAGGATAGCATTGAATTGATAAATTACTTTGGGTAGTATGGCCATTTTCACAAAATTGATTCTTCGTATCCATGAGCATGGAATGTTTTTCCATCTGTTTGTGTCCTATTTCCTTGAGCAGTGGTTCGTAGTTCTCCTTGAAGAGGTCCTTTACATCCTTCATTAGTTGTATTCCTAGGTGCTTTATTCTCTTTGTAGCAATTGTGAATGGGAGTTTGCTCTTGATTTGGCTCTCTTTTAGTCTGTTATTGGTATATAGAAATGCTTGTGATTTTTGCACATTGGTTTTGTTTCCCGAGACTTTACTGAAGTTGCTTATCATCTTACGGAGATTTTGGGCTGAGATGATGGGGTCTTCTAAATATACAATCATGTTATCTGCAAATAGAGACAATCTGACTTTCTCTTTTCCTAACTGAATACCCGTTATTTCTTTTTCTTGCCTGATTGCTCTGGCTAGAACTTCCAATACTATGTTGAATAGGAGTGGTGAGAGAGGGCACCCTTGTCTAGTGACAGTTTTCAAAGGGAGTGCTTCCAGTTTTCAGTGTGATATTGGCTGTGGGTCTATCATAAATAGATTTTATTATTTTGAGGTATGTTCCATGGATACCTAGTTTATTAAGAGTTTTTTGCATAAAGGGCTGTTGAATTTTGTCAAAGGCCTTCTCTGCATCTGTTGAGATGATCATGTGGTTTTTGTCTTTGGTTCTGTTTATGTGGTGGATTACGTTTATAGATTTGTGTATGTTGAACCAGCCTAGCATCCCTGGGATGAAGCCTACCTGATTGTGATGGATAAGCTTTTTGACATCTGTTGCATTTGCTTTGCCAGTATTTTAGTGAAGATTTTTGCATTGATGTTAATCATGGATATTGGCCTGAAATTTTCTTTTTTAGTTGTGTCTCTGCCAGGTTTTGGTATCAGGATGATGTTTATCCCATAAAATGAGTTAGAAGGATTCCCTCTTTTTATATTGACTGGCAAGCTTCTCTTTGTACACCTGGTAGAATTAAGCTGTGAACCTGTCTGGACCTGAACTGTTTTTGGTTGGTAGGCTATAAATTGCTGTTTCAACTTCAGACCTTGCTATTGGTCTATTCAGGAATTCAACTTCTTCCTGATTCATTCTTGGGAAAGTGCAAGTGTCCAGGACTTTATCCATTTCTTCTAGATTTACTGGTTTATGTGCATAGAGTTTTTTGTAGTAATCTCTGATGGTAGTTTGTATTTCTGTGGAATTGGTGGTGATACCCCCTTTATCTTTTTTTTTGTTTGTTTTTTTGAGACAGAGTCTCACTCTGTCATCGGGCACTAGGCTGGAGTGCAGTGGTGTGATGTTGACCCACTGCAACCTCCGTCTCCCAGGTTCAAGCAATTCTCCTCCCTCAGCCTCCCGAGTAGGTGGGACTACAGTCATGCACCACCACACCCAGCTAATTTTTGTATTTTTTTTTCAGTAGAGACGGGGTTTCATCATGCTGGCCAGGATGGTCTCAATCTCTTGACCTTGTGATCTGCCCGCCTTGGCATCCCAAAGTGCTGGGATTACAAGTGTGAGCCACCATGCCCGGCCCCCTTTATCATTTTTTATTACATCTAGTCTACTCTTCTCTCTTTTTCTTTTTATTAGTCTAGCTAATGGTCTATTTATTTTGTTGATCTTTTCAAAATAACCGCTCTTCGATTTATTGATTTTTTGAAGGTTCTAACCCTAACCCTAACCCTATCCCTAACCCTACCCTTATGAGGTATTAAAAGGTGAGAACCAGCTGGGACCTGGACACCCCTCAAGTGTGCATGCCCCACACACCCACAAAGTGCTCTCTGCCAGAGCCGCCCAGGTGAGCCCTGTCACAGCCAGCATGGACTCCAGGGAGGTGCATCCCATTTCCGTTATTTACTTGATAAACCCCAGACAGTCTTTACTCTCAAGCTCAGTGAAAGACTTCCTGGGAAGCTGAGATGCTGGACAACAGAATCGGATTTTTACAAACAGTATTTCTAGCAATGGGAAAGAAAATGTCTAGTAGTGTTCTACAGGGCGGGGACGCTGTAGCTGAACTGCTGACTTCATCATGGTTCTCAGTGTTAAAAATGAATTGCCTAAGATATTAAATGTTTTAATCTTGTCTTTCTTGACTGTTCTGGATTTACAGGGCTTTTAGAAGTAACCCAAATATTTCACTGGATCAGGAACTTCCAAGTTCCTTATGGGATACACTTAGGTCCCACATAGGCTCAGGAACCACAGTGATGTGGCGTGGTGTTAATGTTATAATAACACAAGACAACTTTAATTTCCCAAGACCCTCTCCTGCAAAGCACATTTAACACTGCCAAGGCTCTCTTTCTCCATCATGAAATGGGGTAGAATCACAGATCTCATGCGAGAATTGTGGAAATTTAACGGTGTACTGTAGGAAGCTCCTCCTAACACACTAGCTGGGGCAAAGGCCAAGGACATTCAGATCCTGCAAAACCCACTAACATGTATTTACTCCCCCAGTACCTTCTGAATTTGACACCAAACTCACAGATTATTTACAAATACCTAATAGAGTTTTTCCCTTTTTTGTCTGGTTGGGTCACATAGATATATCTTTGTGGGTTATATGTAACACTAGCATTTACATTATGTAAATCATAAACATCTCCATGTAAAATGCATTTTTTCTAGCTAATTCAGCAGATGCTTCATGTTTCCATAATTAACATGAATTTAATGTGTGATTAATTCTAACTCACTACTGCACAAGTGCAGTGACTTGTACAGTTTAAGACAGGATTCACTGGAAGCACAGTTTAACGGCAAACACAGCGGCTTCTACACAGTCATGAAAAGAACACTATGCTGGCAGTTTGTTCCGCAAGAGAAGAGTTCACATTCCAGGAAGACCAGGCGCATGGCCCCGAGCAGGCTGCCCGGGCCACTTACGCGCACCTGAGTGCATTGCTAAAGCTCTCGAAGAGGCCGTATCGGATGAGGTTTCACAAGCGACGACCATGGGGCCCAAACCCAAATCTTCAGGAGCAGCTGGCTGCTGGATAAAATAAGTTCATTGTATTTGTCAGGATGGCTGAGTGGAAGATCTTTCCTTTATTGATTAGCATCAAAGTGTGGAACCAGAATTTCTAGAAAATGTAGGAAATTGCTTGAGTCCTATATTATCGCAAACTCAAGAATCAGCAGCGGGCACAAGTCTGGTTTGACCCCATATTATGAGGAGTCACACCAAGCTCCTTGTCAAATCATTAAGTTAGTAAGAGGCAGGGATAGAGAATAGTCACATCCAGAAAAAAGAACAGAACAAAAAAAACAAGGAAATGGCCTCTACATCCCCCTCTGTGCAGGTCCCTGGCAACGAGGTCTGAGATTTTTCAAAACTTGTAAAACAAATATTTCTTCTGGTGAGAGATTCTAAGGGTCAAAGCCTAATTAGATTCATATGGGATAGAGAGAGTTAAAGTCGTGTTTTTCTTTTGCCTGTAGGGCAGACAAACTCTGCTGGTTTTACCTCCTTCATTTTAAAATCCTATGTTCACATGCTGTCAAGATTCCCTGATCTGCCTCTTTCTGTTCACGAAACACTTAATCAAACACTGCAATTTAGATTTCACAAGGGAGAAGCTACGAATAGGAAACTGATGTGCAGGAACTGAACTAAGACAGGGCTGTGACCCTCAGGAACAGGTGAGCACAGAGGAGAGGTGTGTGGGTGGCTGATTCCATTACAGCAGATAGGGCAAGTAGAAAGTGGAAAGTGTACATTCTTGAATCTTGGCTAAAATAGAGAACTTGGGATTCTTTTTTTTTTCAGGAGAACTTGATCAAGGGATGGAATTACCATCTCATTCTGATTCAGTAGGAGTTACTCTGTTTCTGAGGAGCCACAGGTACAGGTGCAATCCAAGTCCCCAGACCCAGGAGGCCCAGTGAGCTGCGCGCACACCTCCCTTCCCCAGGGCCGTGCTTTCTCCACCCTGGGCTGGGCAGGGTTGGGTTCTTCTTTTCTGCATTGGGCTGACACAGAGTTTGGCACGAAGTTCAAGGAGAGTTACATGTTAAGGACTGAATGAAAGCTACTGTTGGGTCAGAATGGCAATAATAGACTGTCAGGAATCTGAAATATCCCTTGGATGTGAGTTTAAATCCCACATGTAATTGAATTATGCTAGATTTAGCAAAGAAATATGTTATAGCTTTACAATGATTAGAAACATCAGGTGCTTTCTGAATCTTTCTTAGGTATGTGCAGTTCATAAGCAATTTTAAGCAAAGCTAATTTTATCTTCTAAATTATGAATTTTCTAATTACATGTTCCAAGAAGTGTGTATTATGCTTTCAGAAACATCTCCCTGAGTGTACCACCTTAATAAAACTGAGACGTCATAACCATTAGACCAAAGAAACGTGTTTTTTGCTTATCTTTTCCGATCCCGTTTCTGTAAGAAAGTCTTTTGCTTTTCGCCTGATCAGTCAAGATAATTAGTTAAGCACCCACCAGATGATAACATGCAGCTGGTCTTTTCCTTTAGCTAGAAAAAGCCAGAATTGCCTGCGTTATTTAGGGTTTTCTGCAGTGGTCAGGGACATTTGGCAATTAGGGCATCAACATCTGCCTAAACTAAAATTCAGGTTATTAAAAAATAAGTGTACTTTGGAGAGAGATCGGGCGCTTGCTGTTTGGTGGGGTGAACGTATGTCCATTTGCAATTGCCTTGGGATTATTTCCAGGTTGGTCTTTGTCCCACACAGAAGTGCTGCGGTTTGTATGACAAACTGGTTATTCCATATGCCATATGTGACAGTCTGAAGACGCACCCATTCTGCCTTTTGTAGTGTTCTCCTAATTCTGATTTTCATTTGTTTTTGTCTGGCAATTCCGGTGGTTGTTAAACACTTTTATCTTTTCACATAATTTTTTTTCACACAAAATTCACATTTTTCACATCAACAATTATCTCACAATTATTTGTTAATTGTTCAGAGTGAGAAAAAAATTTCTTTCTGTTTTAAAGGGCCTAATGTCTTAAATTTAAACTGCTAACATTTGTACAAAGCACACCGCTTTCCAGAAGACATGAAACCATCCTCTGCCAAAAGTGCATCCGGGAACAGCAGGGTTAGTTCTTCATCTGACATAATGAAGCTCCACTCTGAGACTAATTTCCAAATGCACTACTCCAAGCCTCTAAGTAAACTCTGGGTTGTATAGAACTTTTAACATAAAGAACCTTAAATTACCCGGTACAATTTCTTATGTTACAGATAAAGAAATTTAGCCTCACGTGTGAATTTGTTAAAATTATAACACCAGATAAGGGTTTGGTTGGGGTTAGGTCCAGAGTTTGCCTTTTGCTTTGTCAAATCAGGACACCAAGATCAATGTGACATGCACAAGGTTTACAACGTGGCAGAATCTCACTGAGATGAAGCAAAAACAAGGCTGCCCACGGCCTCTGAGGTCCCTGGAATACGTCTTCGACGTGCTGTGTTGGGAGCTGTGCTCCTACAGGTTTTACGTTTCCCTGAACCATTATTTCATCATTCTCCCTTGTGAGTTGGTGATAAAGAGGATTACATTCAGAGTAAAAGTAACAAGCTTTCCTTTCCAGAGCAGCACTCTTTCCAACATGAGAAGTAATTCCAGGATAGCTATGAAAGTCCAGCATACTCTCTGAATCCATAAACACTGCACACTCCCATGCAGGCTCTCCACATGCGGGCTTCACCGACTGCCACGCAGGCTCTCCACATGCGGGCTTCACCGACTGCCACGCAGGCTCTCCACATGCGGGCTTCACCGACTGCCACGCAGGCACTCCACATGCGGGCTTCACCGACTGCCACGCAGGCTCTCCACATGCGGGCTTCACTGACTGCCACGCAGGCACTCCACATGCGGGCTTCACCGACTGCCACGCAGGCTCGCCACATGTGGGCTTCAGCGACTGCCACGCAGGTTCTCCACATGCGGGCTTCACCGACTGCCATGCAGGCACTCCACATGCGGGCTTCACCGACTGCCACGCAGGCTCTCCACATGCGGGCTTCAGCGACTGCCACGCAGGCTCGCCACATGCGGGCTTCAGCGACTGCCACGCAGGCTCTCCACATGCGGGCTTCACCGACTGCCACGCAGGCTCTCCACATGCGGGCTTCACCGACTGCCACGCAGGCTCTCCACATGTGGGCTTCACCGACTGCCACGCAGGCTCTCCACTTGCGGACATCACTGCTTAGCAGCAAGGATCTGTCTGCGAGGTGAAAACCCCTCTGAGGATCGGGAGGGGACACTGCCCTCCTGACCAACACACCGAGAAGCAGAGGCAACAGCGAACATGGAGTAATACCTGAAGCTGTGGCTCCTCCTCAGACCTGGGAAGAGTCTCAGGTTTACCATAAAGAGGATCTCAGGAGTCATTTTGCTGACTTTGAATGTGTTAATAAAATGCAATTTCAAATGATAAATTATTCATGGAGACTATGGCAAAACGTTGCCCACTGTCCACCAGCCCCGATAAACAGATGGAGAGAAAACACTTCCTGTGTGAACTGTAGAGATACGTACATTGTGGAAAACTTTGAGAACTTTTGTTTTGAAAGCACATAGTAGGAAAGTGACATTTTATGTATAAGAATATAAAACAAATCCTATATTATTTTGAAGCATTAATCATAAAATAGCTATGTAAACAAAAATAGTTGCTAATAAATTTAGGATAATATTAAAGGAGATAAAAGTTAGATTCAGAAGAACCACTAGTGTGTCTTTTCTAATTGAGACATGCTGACTAGAGAGGTTTCATTTAAAACACAGCCCTATTTCCCCCTTTTTTCTTCTTTTTTTTTTTGAGACAGAGTTTCACTCTCGTTGCCCAGGCTGGAGTGCAATATCCCAATCTTGGCTCACCACAATCTCTGCCTCCTGGGTTCAATTCTACTGCCTCAGCCTCCCAAGTAGGTGGGATTATAGGCACTTCCTGCCATGCCCAGCTAATTTATTTTTCTTTTTATTTTTAGCAGAGATGGGGTTTCACCATGTTGGTCAGGCTAGTCTTGAGCTCCTAATCTTGTGATTCGTCCCCTTTGGACTCCCAAAGTGCTACGATTACACGTGTGAGCCACCACACTTGACCTTTTTTTCACATTCTTTTAGTAAATATTTGATAGGCAGGGGACCTGGTCTTCTGAAGTCCTCCGTCGTGAATTCAAATATCCTTGCTGAGCACTGTTTAAAGTTTTTTGTGCACTATTTAAAGCAAACTGAACACATTTTTCTCAGTTTTCTTAACTTGAGGCATAATGCATGCTTCCTTAAGCCCATAAGAGGTAGAACCAGAAAATGTATGACTATAAATATGATACTCCCTGACATTACAAGTTAAACCGTTAGTTTATTATAAATGAAACAGAAGAATAACACAGTGGTGTGAAAGCTGATTTACCTGATATTCAAACAGCTTGACTGCAATAGATTTTTCCTAAGTACTCATAGACCTGGGAAGTGAGCAGAAAATCAGGCCTCTGAATAGCTGAGGGTGGCTACAAAGGTACTGACCCCGAATCAGGCCTCTGTAAGGGTGCTGGGCTCCAGCTGAACAAACTGATCCTACCCACCTGCAATAACAGCCACTGGGTCAAACCCTCCTAAGAACAAAGCTTTCCTATGAAGGATTTTATTTAAGAAAATAACATAATGGTTAAAATTTCAAATTATGCGGGTGTGTCATCACAAAACCCTTCTCTGCTTAAACAGTCATATCTATATCGTCATTCAAGTCGTGACTCCTTACAAAACACAACTGCCAATAGAGAAGCCATCTGTACACTGGAGATCAGAATGACTTGGGCTCTCCCCATAGAAAGAGCAGTTCTGCAGAATTAACAGGGAGGGCAGAGACCACCACGTGCAGTCTGAAATGTGCTAACGTTTTCCAATCAACATTTCCAGATCGAATTTCAAAACAACGAAGAGACGGCTTTTTGAGATGGGTTACATCGTGAAGCAGAAAACGTAAGTCGTACCTGGTCAGAAGCAGAGCAGCATTTGTTGGCCAACTTCATCTGTGGAGAGAAGGCAGAGGGGTCAGTGCCACGGCCACCAGCGCCAGGATGGCTTACCTGAGCTACAGCTGGAAGTCGTCAGCCAGGCTCTGTCCTGGGAAACAGCCTTTTGCCATGACACATGTCCTATCTGAAAACCTAGCCAGAGGCCATGCAAACCTGGCAGCAGCAAAAACTTCAGCAGCACACTTTAGTCACTCTTTTTCAAATATCAGCATTTGTGTGAGCGAAGTTATGGGAGAGCAGATGCTTCAACTTCAACACCTGAGAAAGTGAGGACATGATTTCTGCTCTACAAAACCTGTGATGGCAGTTACGTTATCACAATTTATATTCTTTTTTTTTTTTTTTTTGAGACAGAGTTTCGCTCTTGTTACCCAGACTGGAGTGCAATGGTGCGATCTCGGCTCACCACAACCTCCGCCTCCTGGGTTCAGGCAATTCTCCTGCCTCAGCCTCCTGAGTAGCTGGGATTACAGGCACGTGCCACCATGCCCAGCTAATTTTTTTATTTTTAGTACAGATGGGGTTTCACCATGTTGACCAGGATGGTGTCGATCTCTTGACCTCAATCCACCCACCTCGGCCTCCCAAAGTGCTGGGATTACAGGCGTGAGCCACCGCGCCTGGCCAATATATTCTTTTTTTTAGTTCTCCCAACGCCCTACAGAGGTAGATGCTGTTTTCCCAAATTTCACCAGTGAGGAAGTGGAGGTGCAGAATCATACCCCCCACAGCCACAGCCACAGCCACAGCCACAGCCACAGCCACAGCCAGGAGGCGGCTCGGAGCCCACATTTCCATTCTGAAGTGTTGGGTCTGACTTTTCTGCTCTGCCTACGAGTGGTGATGTGTAACCAACACAGAACTGAAGGGCCCTCCTTGTCACAAACATTTCTGCAACTGTGAGTCAAACAGCACCCTTTCTCCCTTTCAGTTCCTTCAGATCAGTCTGGAATCTAAAGTGTCGCGTCTGAAAGCTACAGTCTTAGGAAGGTGCTGGTGCTTCCTTGATGGTTACAGAAAGGAAACCCCTGGGGTCTTCACGGGAGGAATCTCACACATTGCTGCTTCCCCCAGTGTTCTAATTTGCCGGTTAGGTTAGCATCTGTTTTGTGGCCACAGGAAAAAGGGAGGTTGCAAGGGAGAGGTGGGGTGGTGGGTGGGGTTGGGCAGGGCGGGGCCGCAGCAGGGCGGGCCATGCCTGGTCAGTCTGCAAGCTGGACCCAGCTTCTGCAGCTTCCAGGCTATGCCCGAATGAGCAGGAATCGGGGTGCAATCACAGGGCAAGTCAGCTGGGGGGGGGAGCAAGGACAGCAGGTCAGTCCAGGGCCCCTCTAGGCAGGGCCAGTCCTGCCACCATCTCCGGGGCTGTGGCCACGGCTTCATGTCCGTGTCCAGACACCCACCTGTCCTGGGAACGCCCATGTCTTCAGGTCATCACTCCCACCCCATCTCTTTTCATTTCTTTTAGTTTTAAAATGTCCTGTTGACTTTTAATATCAAACATATCACTTATGGAAGACAGAACATTTTTTCTTTTCTGGGGGACTGCAGTACAAATTTAAGAAGTGATGTTTTTGCTCAATTATGCTTTTCCTGAATCTTCATAATGTTTCGAGGAATTATACTTTTAACCCAGTTAGGTTCCCCCAACTCAAAATGTCACATTGCATCAATGCATTTGGGTAAAATATAAAATTATGACACACAGCTATTTGTGCATGAAGAGAAAGAGAGAGGAAGGGAGGGAAAGACGGAGGCAGAGCGGGAGAAGGAAGACAAAACCAGGCGGGAAATTCCCAACTCTGGGACAGCCACACTCTCTGATTTGGAAACTTTCTGACTGCTTGATTTTTAATATATTTGGTCAGAGATTTGACACACTGAAACAAGTACATGGTTTTCTGTTTAGGGTCAATCATAAATCCTCAGAAATAAGATGTCTCAATTCCTTTTCATGCATGAATGAGCATTGGCAGAGACTCAGAAACACAGTGCTCACGTTCTGAAGCATCAGCTCCCTGATGTTGGCCGAGACCGCCCGCAGCCAGTCAGCACCATCCTGGGCCGTGTAAAACTGGAGGATCCCAGAACTGACTCCGTCCAGGGCGAGCACCTCAAATGCGTTCCACCTGGGGAGAAAGAGAGCTGTCCAGGAGGCCCCGTGGTGAGGGGAAAGCAGAGGGTTCGCCTTCCTTAGCTTCAAGGGGCTGCTCAGCAGGGCTCTCCTTGAGCCAGGACATGGGGTGACCAAGGGGAGCGGGCCCACCTCCATCAGCTTCAAGGGGCTACTGAGCTCTCCCTGGACCAGGACACGGGGTGACTGAGGGGAGCAGGCCCACCTCCATCAGCTTCAAGGGGCTGCTGAGCTCTCCCTGGACCAGGACACGGGGTGACTGAGGGGAGCGGGCCCACCTCCGTCAGCTTCAAGGCTGCTGCTCAGCAGGGCTCTCCCTGGACCAGGACATGGGGTGACTGAGGGGAGCGGGCCCACCTCCATCAGCTTCAAGGGGCTGCTGAGCTCTCCCTGGACCAGGACACGGGGTGACTGAGGGGAGCAGGCCCACCTCCGTCAGCTTCAAGGCTGCTGCTCAGCAGGGCTCTCCCTGGACCAGGACCTGGGGCAATGGCACCACCCCCTAAGGCACCTCTGTACAGCCAGCAGGCTCACTGAGACCACAGCCAAACCTCCAATTCCCTTAGGAGCTACTTCTAATTTGAAGAAATATGAAAAGCAATTCATCAGGGAAAGAACACTGCTCCTGAAATTTTGGAGTTATTGTCTGCAGAATTCTTAGTGGTAGTTCTTTCAAAGACCCTTTTGATGGAGCATTTAAAGCTCCTGATGGGGAGGCTGGAGCAGCCCAGGTGCCCTCCACACTCATCATCCACCGTTCTCTAGGACTGTAAGTGCTTCTGATTGATGGAGGAGCTTCCGGGTCCCCTTCCATTGCTCCGTGACACTCAGCTGGCTGAGAACCCAATCACGGCAAACTATTAACAACATCAAACCAACTGTCTCCAATTGAGTCGCTCTCCCCGTCATGCAACGTCTCTTAAAAACGTACTTTACATATACGGATTTGCAAAACAGAAGTATCTTGTACACTTATGTGCATTTTTTCTTAAGCAAATAGAGCATATTGGCTGGGCACGGTTACTCATGCCTATCACCCTGGGACTTTGGAGATGGAGATGGGAGGATCACTTGAGGTCAGGAGTTTGATACCAGCCTGACCAACATGGTGAAACACCATCTCTACTAAAAATACAAAATTTAGTCAGGCAAGGTGGCATATGCCTGTATTCCCAGTTACTTGGGAGGCTGGAGCATGAGCCTTGCCCGAACTTGGGAGGTGGAGGTTGCAGTGAGCTGAGATCATGCCACTGTACTCCAGCCTGGGCAACAGAGTGAGACCCTATCTCAAAAAAAAAGAAAGAAAAAGAAGAAAAAAAGAATGCTTATCAATTTATAAGACCCATAAGACCCCTACGGTCTCAAGCAGCTAACTGAAGATAAAATACAGAACAAAACAAAACAAAGCAAACACATTTAAAAAAAAGTCCTCACTAAATGATGGTTCAGTTCTTTCAAATATGGGTGTCATTGCTGCTTTCTTAGGCAAGGAGGGGTGTGTAGGAGAAGGGGGAGGAAACAGAGATGATATAACACAGCTCTGCATAGTTTTGAGCCACATGTATCAGACCAGAGTTTGCTATTTTATACATCATTCTTTTTAAAAGCAGACATCCCTGACTAGGGCCTTTCTCATCCTAACTAGCGTTTCTTGAACCAGAATGTGAGGTTTATTTACTTACAGCTGATGTTATACCTGATGGTGATGAATAAGATACTGTGACTTTGCAAGAGGACAGAGGTGAAGGTGAAGGTGAAGGTGGAGCCAGAGAGGGGAAGAAGCCGAGAAAGCAGGTCCCCCTCAAGGGGAGGGGCAGGCAGCTCCGCCCCCGCCTTCCAAAGCCTTCCTCCTCACCATTTTTCCTGGTCTTCCCTGTGAGCACCTGTACCTCAGGATCCATCACTTCCCTCGGGGTTTTGATTCCTGCGTTTCTACTCTAATAAATTAATCCTCACACTTTAAAATGCTGGGAGACTATTTTAGGCACATTGTGCAACATTTCACATAAATTAGGTGCCTGTTACATATTGAGACTGACATCTCTACTTTCGCCTGAGTATCCATTAATTCTCCTTAAGTAAGTGCTAGCTAAAAATGGGCTCGCTGCCATCAGCTCTCCATGTTAACCGGTGTGACATACACAAGGCAAGGCTGACCTTAATCTCCTGGTAAATAAACAGCTAGGTCAAGTAGATCATTAGGGACAGCAGCCACGTTCCCTGGCTCCCAACATGTAGAGGTCAGAGAGTATTATTTTCAGGCACATTTCACACGGAGCTACAGGACACACAACTCACCAGTGAACACCGCGGTGGACAGTCTTGTATATAATACCCTTGGCCAACCAACTCGCAGACCAAAAACAGACTGTAGAAGAATCCTCAAGAGGTCCCTGTGTCCCACCCTCTGATTTTCCCATCTTAGAGCTCTATGCTGTTATTCTTTCAGAAGAGCCTGTTCTCCAAAGGCCTGGGGAGGAGCATGAGGTGGTGCCACTGTGGGCCACAGGCAGCTCTGCCTGGAGCCAGCAGGACTAGGGTGGGGCCTGCAGGGACCCCGGGGGCACCATGGGGTGGGGGGGTCCCACTTCTCATGAATCAGGGAGGCCTGGTGGGGCCTGCAGGGACCCAGGGGCACTATGAGGCAGGGGTCCCACCTCTCATTAAGCAAGGAAGCCTGGTCGAATGTGTGAGGGTGTGTGAAGGACACACGTGGTCCCCGCTTGGCTCCAGCTCACAGGTACTGAAGACGCTTCTCAGGGAGCTGGCATTTCCTGATTTTCGGAGTTGGTGACATATGCACCAAATGCATGGAAGACAACACTGGCACTCTCAGTATGTGCAGTGCTGTGGTCATCCTGTAAAGCCAGTGTTAAGAAGGAATCCGAGTCCCGAGTCCTGACTTGCTCTGCCTTCGGATGTTTGCAGTGTCACTGATGTAGTGGGAATAAGATGTGGGGAAAAGACAGGGGACCCAGGCTCCATGAGGGACCCTTCATCACTGCTGTGGTCTTGGGAGAGACCATCAGCTTTGCCGCCTGAGGCAGTGAATATGCTTGCCCGAGGCTCACAGCCCCGCGGCCACACAGGAGGAGCAGACAGCCGGGTCCTACAATGAAGAGGGAGGCACCTGCAGTCCAGGCACGTTCATGCCTTAGCTGCACAAGGCAGGCTGGATGTCTGACCTTTGAGCTCAGCTTTCCTTGCCCTTATGATGGGCTTCAAATGCCAACTACACCACGAAACAGAAATACTGAGAGAAACAAATGGGATAAGCTAAACAAAGTTATTTGTAAGCCCATAAGTACCAGTAAACACTATTAGTCTGTAATTTGCCAAAAAAGCAATAAAAATTAAATATTAAATGAACAGAAACTACCGAAGTTGTTGACATTAATGCTGATGGCTGATACTAACATGCTAATAACATAGGAAAAGAAAGTCCACAGCTTGGCCTATTGTTGGTTCACTGTTTGGCTTATTGCTACAGAAGCCAGTTAACCAGCGTAAATGATGCAATCGGCTTTCGCGCTGGATGCAAGATCAGGACGGCACGGCAGCTCTGGGCCTTTGTTTCCCCGAGTTTCACAGGCTCACAGGCAGAGCATTCAGGCCTCCCACCCCGCTCTGTGACTCAAGGATGGAACGTGGCCTCTCTACCCACCCCACACATGGAACCTGGCCTCTACCCACACCATGCATGGAACCTGGGCTCTCTACCCACCCCAGGACAGAACCGGGGCTCTCTACCCACTCCACGCATGGAACCTGGCCTCTCTACCCACCCCAGGCATGGAACCTGGGCTCTCTACCCACCTCACGGACAGAACCTGGGCTCTCTACCCACCCCATGCATGGAACCTGGCCTCTCTACCCACCCCATGCATGGAACCTGGCCTATCTACCCACCCCATGCATAGAACCTGGCCTCTCTACCCACGCCATGCATGGAACCTGGGCTCTCTACCCACCTCACGGACAGAACCTGGGCTCTCAACCCACTCAACTCATGGAACCTGGCCTCTCTACCCGCCTCATGGTGGCTGCTCTGGGCCTTTGTTTCCCTTGAGTTTCATATGCCCCACTCCGTGGCTCACGGATGGAGGTGGCCTCTTTACCCACCTGATGGTGGCCGCTCAGACTTTTTAGAATGGTGTTCATGTGGCCAAGGTCATTGTCAGAGCTAAAGTTCACAGAGCATCTGCTGCTCAGGAGCTGACATGCTCTTTGAGGGCCATGCATGAGAGTGTAGGAAGCTGCCGTAAGCAAAGCTACACCAAGTGACAGCAGAGTGCTCGGCACCCAACAAGAACTGAAGCGGCTCCCAGACACTCACCGTCCGCAGGGAAGTCAAGCACTGCCCACACCCACACTTTGGAAAAGTCTACCCTCCTCCCAGCGTTTCCTTGTGTGCTTTAGAGAAGTTTTGAATTCCAAAGAGAAAACTGAAAATAGAGTTTCATACTCTAGGAAGTGAATCAAATCACAGTTTTTGGCTGAGAGAAATACACATATTCCAATAAAGTTCAGAGCACACGTGGTAATGTGTGAGGACATTAAGGAACTGACGCTAAGAGCTCGGGCCTGCACCTCCCGTGGAGGACGGCCAGTCTGCTCTGCCCTTTCCTCCTGAGCCCTTGACTGCAGCCTCTACCCTGCACTCTGCAGCCTCTACCCTGCACTCTGCAGCCTCTACCCTGCACTCTGCAGCTCCTGCTGGGAAACGCCCCACAACACGGCTCTCGTGGTGTCTGGCCACACAGCCTGCCTTTGCTGTGCTCTTCCTGGCCACATCCAGAAAGGCCTCCGAATGCTGCCCACACCTCTGGGAATTTTCCCATCACAAAACACACCTAAACAGATTTGACCCTTCATCAAGTATCTGCTTCAGCAGAAACCAATCACAGCATTATCAGTTATGACCAAAGCCCCAAAGTGAGGCCCCTGCTACGTCTGGTACCCACGACCGCTCTTCAACCTCCTGCCTCACGTGCACTGTGGGATTCAGTAACTAACATTTGACCCTAAAAACAGAATTCTTAATTGCTCGTGAAAGCTTCAATGACCATTTTTGGATGGGCTTGTTTGCTTTTTTCTTGTAGATCCATTGTGGAAGACAGTGTGGCGATTCCTCAAGGACCTAGAAATAGAAATTCCATTTGACCCAGCAATCCCATTACTAGGTATATATCCAAAGGACTATAAATCGTTCTACTATAAGGACACATGCACACGAATGTTCATTGCAGCACTGTTTACAATAGCAAAGACCTGGAA
>CM052654.1:140954598-140985472 GCA_028533165.1 Leontopithecus rosalia
TCCCCACACCTCCTCCTTCTCCTCCCACTCCTCCTCCTTCTCTTCCCTGCTCCTGCTCTCTCCTCCCCACTCCTGCTCCTTCTCTTCCCCACACCTCCTCCTTCTCCTCCCACTCCTCCTCCTTCTCTTCCCTGCTCCTGCTCTCTCCTCCCACTCCTGCTCCTTCTCTTCCCCACACCTCCTTCTCCTCCCACTCCTCCTCCTTCTCTTCCCCGCTCCTGCTCTCTCCTCCCCACTCCTGCTCCTTCTCTTCCCCACACTTCCTCCTTCTCCTCCCACTCCTCCTCCTTCTCTTCCCCGCTCCTGCTCACTCTCCTCCCCACTTATGTTCATTCTCTCCCCAGGGACCACCTGCCAGCATGAGTGGGGTATGGCACTTCAGCGTGTGCTGCTTTTCACACCCACGCTGCCCGGCATGTCACCTGATTGTACAAGCTGTTCACACATGGTAGTGGCAGCAATATCTGTGACAACAGAGGCCTACAGGCCATCGCTTATTACCAGCAGGCTTTGTGTCGGGCTCTATCCTGAGTAATTTGTTTTGGGTCTGTCTCACCCTTGCAGTGATCCTATGGAAGAGCCACTGTCATTTCACCTGCCCAGGGTACAGAACGGTAGTGGGGGCTTGTGCCACTGGCTGGCCCGAATGGCTGAGTGTGGGGACTGCTCCTAAGCATGGGAGCCTCTGGTCCCCAAGCTGTTGACTGGGCCACTGTGCTATCCATAAGGCGGGATCCGTGGACCCAGGCGCTGCGCTGCCTGCAAGGTGGAATCGTTATCTGCATTTACTCTCGGGAAGGACAGGCAGCATCTGGGGGCTCAGTGCTGCGTCTCAGTTATCCAAGATCAAACAAGCCCAGCTAACTGGCCTCAAGCACCCAGGTGGGCCACCCCTAGAACAGGCAGGACAGAGGATGACCTGTGATTACAACTGTGATCATAATGAGACTTCACTTTTCATCTAGGCGAAGGCATCGCTCACAGAACTGTCCCTGAATCTTCTCAGCTTCTCATCGGCCTCTTCTTCTCTGTAACTGCTCGTGAGTCCCAGCCCCCAGACACCCGAGTTTCCAGGGCACGTCCCTCTGACCCTGGCTGCTCGTGCTGTCTGTCCTCCGGGCTGAGTGTGATAAAGCAGCAGGTCATCAATCCACCACAGCGCGCCTGTGCTTCCTCACTGACCTTTACTTCCTTTTTCCATTTCAAAGAATAAAAGCTCCATGTTAGAACAGAACGCCTATATCCTGGTAGCCTGCATGAATCACGAGCGAAACTCTCTGGAATATCACATGGAACATGGGTGGAGGCTGCACACCTGATAATTTGCCGAGCAGCAGATGCCACCATCACACACTCAAACCCGACAGCAAAGTCAGCTCCTGTCCCTGTGTCTCCTGACCCCTGAGGCCTCAGGTGTTTCGGGGTCAGGACACAGCAGTGATTTCTAGGTAACGTGGGAAAATGTAGAGATCTGTTGCTAAAAGGAAGTCTGGACAGGCCCCCGGGGGGCGAGAGGCCTGGTGTGCAGGCATGGACCGCGCGGGTGGAGCTGCGGGGTCTCCCAGCGGCTGGACAGCTGTGCTGAAGGGGCCTGGGTGAGAGGGAGGTGCTCCCCCTAAGCAGGGACCTGCAGCGGGGACGGGATAGAGCAGGGCCAGAGCAGGCCTTGCAGTCCACGTTTGCAGGTCTGAAGAGCGCCATATTTTTAAATGTCAAGTTCACATTCCAAGCACAGATGTGAACATGAGTAGTTCACAGTCCATGACCAGGAGGATCTGCCACCGGCTCTAAAGTGCAGGCATGAGTGGAGCCTCATCCCAAGCTGGGAGATCACAGGACTGAGTGACAAGCACTGGCGGAGAGAGCCACCCAGCCACGGTTCCTGCTAACCACGTGCTATGGGCTTTACGGAAGCACAAAAGCAGTAAAAGCCAATCTCAAGAGAGCACCACACGCAGGACAAGCAATCCCATGCCTGGCTCCTCCTGTCTCTGCTTTTCTGCTGCTAATTTTACACCAGGACAACGATGGGCAAAGAATTCTGAGGCCCTTTTCACAAAAGTGTCCTGATTCTTTTCAAGCTCCTACATACATCTTTGAAGTTAAATACTTAATTCTTTTGGGAGAAATGAGGAAGGACAACATATAGATTACTAACAGTTGCTTTTATAACCAGGATAAAAGAACTAGTTGACATTTATTCACAAATGTAATAAACACTGTGTAAATTACTTTTTAAGCTGCACTGGTTTTAACTCTCACGATCATCCTGTGTAGAAAGTCCTGTTGTTATAATGTTAGTGATGAGGAAATTGAGGCTTATGTAGATCAACCCATTTTCCCAAGGTGATTCATACGGCCAGAAATGGTAAAGGCAGGGACACACACACACACACAGACACACACACACACACACACAGACACACACGAGCTTTATGAAGAACCCAGTCTCCAATTCACAACCTCAGTTCTTAACTAATGAAGAGCCTCTTCTTACATGAAAGCCACAGGAGTGGCCGCTGCTCACGCAGCTCAATGTGTTCCTACGTAACGCTGCATTTTTCCTATGTGCTTAGGTATTAAACCCAACTGCACCTGCTAGAGGGTCCCATGAGCTGCGGAAACATAACTACTCTTGTGACCACAGTGATCACGGATTCCTTTCTTCCTCCTGGGACAGAAATGCTATGTCTGAAACGAGCCATAGAGCAGGTGGCCACCAACTCAGAACACCCCAGCCAAGACTGGGAGACGGCCCAGTCCAGGTAAACACAAAGTCTCTACACCAGGAAGTACTTGGCCAGGAGAATATGTTGCTGAGTATGAGGTGCAGGGAACGTGGAGTGCGTTCTGCAGATACTGCTGAGGGTCTGTCTGTACCTCTTCCTCTCACGCTGGGCACCAGCATCACAGAGGCCCTGAACACTGGGTGAGGGGCCTGGGAGGCAGAGCCTGGGGAGATTTGGTCTCTGGGCTTAGCACAGAGCAGGTAACAGAGGGGTGGCCATGCAGCAGAGGAGGCGAGAGGCAGATGAGCCAGGGAGGCCAGGTCAAGGGTCAAGGGCCAAGGGTCAGGTGGCATGCCCAGGACTGTGCCCCAGGCAGAGGCACAGATAGAAAAAAAAAAAAAAAAGAAACTAAATCCAGTTTTTGAAGAGTATGATTCAATAGTAATTGAAAAGTTCAGCCTAATTCCTAAAAGTGGGGTTTCCCTAGCAACTCTCATCCCTACGTCTGGGGTCAAATTCCCAGTGCATTGAATGTGGCTCCCAAAATTTCCAATATTGAAATGCTGGCCCCCGAAGCAGTGGTGCTGAAAGGTGGAGCCTTTGAGAGGTGAGGAGGTCCTGAGGGTGGAGCCTGAGGGTGGAGCCTGATGTGGTCTGTGCCCTTAAAAGAGCAGAGGCCCTGGAGACCCTCATGCCTTCCTCCACATGGAGACACAGAGAGAAGGTGCTGTCTGCAATTCAGGACAGGCCCTGGCCAGACTGACCACCTGACCTTGGGCCTGCAGCCTCCAGAGCTTGAGGGATGCATGATGCTGTGGAAGGCCACCCATCTATGGACCTGGGCTACGGCCTCAGAGCTTGAGGGATGCACGATGCTGTGGAAGGCCGCCCATCTGTGGACCTGGGCTATGGCCTCAGAGCTTGAGGGATGCACGATGCTCTGGAAGGCCGCCCATCTATGGACCTGGGCTATGGCCTCAGAGCTTGAGGGATGCATGATGCTGTGGAAGGCCACCCATCTATGGACCTGGGCTACAGCCTCAGAGCTTGAGGGATGCATGATGCTGTGGAAGGCCGCCCATCTATGGACCTGGGCTACAGCCTCAGAGCTTGAGGGATGCATGATGCTGTGGAAGGCCGCCCATCTATGGACCTGGCTACAGCCTCAGAGCTTGAGGGATGCATGATGCTGTGGAAGGCCGCCCATCTGTGGACCTGGGCCATGGCAGCCCATGCTGACTGAAATGAGGCCTTCAGAGCCAGGTTGGCATGCCAAGGCCAAGTACACCCCAGAGGTCTCGTGCCTCTAGAACCTTCTCCATCCACTCTTTCCACCAGACACTCCTGGCTCCTCCCTGCTTGGAGATTAGTTTGGCCCAATTGAATGATGTCACTGATAGTTCTTCCTTTCCGCAGCAGGAAAACTCAGTGACTTTGGTTCATGTTTAGTTGTAATGGTGAGGGTGCCAGGAAATCCAGGTGAGAGAATTGTGGTAAAAGGACTCTGGCCACAGCTGAGGGTGTGGGGCTGGTAGTGCAGCGATCCCAGGATGCACTGAGGAATCGGACACAGTTGGCAGAGACACAGGATCGGCAGCTGGGCAGCAGGCAGGCCAGGGAAATGCCCTCCATCACTGCTCTGTGTTCATCTACAGCAATCAAGCTCCTTCAGCAATCCAGCTCCTCCAGCAATCCAGCTCCTCCAGTGATCCAGCTCCTCCAGCCATTCAGCTCCTCCAGCCATCCAGCTCCTCCAGCCATTCAGCTCCTCCAGTGATCCAGGTCCTCCAGCCATCCAGCTCCTCCAGCCATTCAACTCCTCCAGCCTTTCAGCTCCTCCAGCGATCCAGCTCCTCAGTCATTCAGCTCCTCCAGCCATTCAGCTCCTCCAGCCATTCAGCTCCTCCAGCCTTTCAGCTCCTCCAGCCATTCAGCTCCTCCAGCCATCCAGCTCCTCCAGCCATCCAGCTCCTCCAGCCATTCAACTCCTCCAGCCTTTCAGCTCCTCCAGCAATCCAGCTCCTCAGTCATTCAGCTCCTCCAGCCATTCAGCTCCTCCAGCCATTCAGCTCCTCCAGCCTTTCAGCTCCTCCAGCGATCCAGCTCCTCAGCCATTCAGCTCCTCCAGCCATTCAGCTCCTCCAGCCTTTCAGTTCCTCCAGCGATCCAGCTCCTCAGCCACCCAGCTCCTCCAGCCTTTCAGCTCCTCCAGCCATTCAGCTCCTCCAGCCATCCAGCTCCTCCAGCCATCCAGCTCCTCCAGCCTTTCAGCTCCTTCAGCAATCCAGCTCCTCCAGCCATCCAGCTCCTCCAGCCATTCAGCTCCTCCAGCCATTCAGCTCCTCCAGCCATTCAGCTCCTCCAGCGATCCAGCTCCTCCAGCTATTCAGCTCCTCCAGCCATTCAGCTCCTCCAGCCATCCAGCTCCTCCAGCCATTCAACTCCTCCAGCCATTCAGCTCCTCCAGCCATTCAGCTCCTCAGCCATTCAGCTCCTCCAGCCATTCAGCTCCTCCAGCAATCCAGCTCCTCCAGCCTTTCAGCTCCTCCAGCCATTCAGCTCCTTGGCTTAAAAAGCCTTTCCTATTCATTTTCATCACAAACCCGGAGAGTCTATTACAACTCCACACACAAATGAAAGAAAAATTAATGTTTAAAGCGGACAACTTATTATGAATTTATCTCACTCGGATACAAAATAAAGATCTTAATGTCCAAAAGCAGACTTCGCAGTATATTTTCCTAGACAGGACACTAATCCCTTATAGTTAAAAATGAGAAAAATGAATAATCCTCGGAGATGAAAAGATACTCGACTGAGGGGCTGCAGATGGAGAAAAAGAGACAGAAAGACAGAGACAGGCAGAGACAGTGACAGAGACAGAGATAGACAGAAACAGATACAGAGACAAAAACAGAGACAGAGAGAGGCAGAGAGAGAAAAACAGAGACAGAGACAGACATAGAGACAGAGGAACACCCAGGGAATCTCAGAAGCAGTTTCACACAGTGTGGTGGGGACCCCTCTCCCAGAGAAGGCATAATGGATCCTGAGAAGTGAGCCAGAGAATGACTCAGATGTGGAATGAACAGTGCTGATCAATGATTTCTCAAGAGCGATTCTGAATTCCCAGGAAAGAAAGCACAGATGCAGTTCCACGCAGAGAAGGACTCAGAGCTGCTCCGCACATCTGTTGGGTGCAGAGGGCATCGGTGCATCCATCAATCAGCACCCTTGTTCTCTATCAGAGCAAACTCAGGAAAGCTACAATAAACAGTCATTCATCCACTCAGCGGGGGATCCACGGGAGCCTTACAGGACACCCTGATTCACCTATGTGCCCGTGGAGGGGGCGGCCCAGGGCTGGGCACCACAGAAGGCACCCCCACTGGGATTGCAGGGTGCTGAAGGCAGCACTGGCTACTCAGAAGACTTAGAGACATCTAGGTCTTATTGCAGAGTAGGACACGCGTCACAGAACTGGGCATTTGTAAAGATGTAAGTAGAATGGGATTATTCTCTTTCCATCAACATGAACACTCTAACCTTCTATCATGATAAGAAAGTTTTCAGAAAATGTAAAGATGGTGTATTGAGACAGAAAACAGCAGCCCTGTCACCCGCTAGTGGCCATCAGGGCTGTCAAGTTCCTCTGAAAAATACAGAGACCCACTCATCATCAACCTCAGACCAGGGCTCTCCAGAGAGACGAGGGAACAAGATGGGCAGCAGCAGGGGACACATGCGATGCCATCCAGCCACAAAGCCCCAGCGGGTCCCTGGCAGGCTGCTGGGTTGAGGGAGGGGCTACTGCCCCCACAAGCCTGGCCTGGCTCCCACCACCTCCTGTCTCATGCTCCTGGATGGAAATTAAGCCAGATGCTGCCCACACAGCCCATGCTCTGACGGCACCAGTGCAGCACATATGCACTGATCTCCTGGCCCTTCCTAGAACCACCCAACACAGTCCAAATACCATAGCAAGCCCCCTTTACTGAGGCGCCAGGACGCTGTCACCCTGGAAGCCCAGGCAAGGAGCTCCTGTGTGTGGGACACACAAGCTCAGAGCATTGAGTGCTGTGCTCTCGGGATGAACCAACTCCAGAAAATTCACCACAGAACTCTTTCTCTGAAGGGATTCTACAAATGCAGTCACCTTCTCAACTCAGCTAACCTTGAGTCAGGGAGCTTTATGCAGGGGTGCATCCTGAACACTTGGCCCTTTACATCTGGGTCTAGTGGTCAGAGGGAAGGAAGTCATAGATCAGAGGCTCACAGGGTTACCTGTTACCTGCTGCTGACTTGAGGGCAGAGAGTGACAAGATGAAGATGCACACTCTCACTACTTCTATTCAACACAGTACTAAAAGTGCTAGCAAGAACAATTAGGACAAAAAAATAAAAGGCATCCAAATAGGAGAAAAAAAGAAGTGAATCTGTCTCTGCTGATGACATAGGCTTATATATAGAAAATGCTAAAGATTAAAAAAAAAACCCAACATTCAGAAATCAGTAGTATTTTGTACACTAACAATGAACTATACAAAACAGAAATTAATTAAGAAAACAATTCCATTTACAATAGCATAAAAATATAAAATACCTAGGAGTAAATTTAATGAAAGAGATGAAAGATGTGTACAATGAAAAATAACAGCATTGATAAAGGAAATTGTAGGTGACACACAAAAAATGGAAAGATATCCTGCATTCATGGATTGGAAGAGTTAATGTTAAGATACCATACTACTTAAAATGATATACAAATATTATGAAGTCTCTATCAAATCCTAATGACATTTTTCACAGAAAAAGAAAATACAATCAATGTATATGGAACCATAAAAGATTCTGAATAGCCAACCTATCTTGAGCATAAAAAGCAAAGATGCAGGCATCACACTATATGATTTCAAAAGATATTACAAAGCTGTAATAATCAAAACAGCAAGGTACAAGCATAAGCACAGATATTTTGACCAATGGAATAGAATACAAAGCCAGAAATAAACCCATAGATCTAAGGTCAATTGATTTCAATAAAAGTGCCAAGAATATATTATGGGAAATGATATTCTCTTCCAGATAGGGTGTTCAGAGAATTGAATATCCACATGTGGAAGAATGGATCTAGACCCTTATCTCACATCATATACAAAAATAAACTCAAAATGGATTAAGGACTTAAATGTAAGACCTGAAACTATGAAACTACTAAAAGAAATTATAGAGAAAAAGCTTCATGACTTTGATTTGGTTAATAATTTCTTGACTATGATCCAAAAGCACAGGTGACAGAAGAAACAATAGTATTTTTGTGGGTTTTGCATGTTTGCTGTGTGTCTCCATGGGTTTTTTTAAGCATTCTGGTTTCCTCCCCACGAAAATGTGCAGAGAAGTTAATTGCTGCATCCACATGGCCCCAGGCTGGGTGATGTGGGCATGTGTGAGCCGTCCTGCTTTGAGACGGCATCCTTCCCAGGTCTGCTGCCTACCTTGAGCCCTGAACTTCCAGCATAGACTTGTCTTCCCAGCCCTGATTGAAATAACTGGGCAACTAAGAATCTTACTTGTTTTTTAAATTAATATTTATTAAATGTATGCATAGCTCACATTTATTTCAATGTTTAATATTTGAAGTGTTTTGGTCGTTATTTAGAAGTTCGGTGATGTTTTGTGACCAAAAGCATGCCGGAGGAATCTAAATCTTATTTATAGCTATCAGCCTATGGGAATACTGGTTTCTTTACACATCATTTCACTCCAAGTCGCAGTTTCTGAGGATTGATCAATGATGTTAATAGAGTATATACTGTACTGTATATTTCAAAATTGCCGAAAGAGTAGATTTTAAATATTCTCACTACAAAAATGCTAAAGACATGATGTGACTGATATGCTAATTAGCTTGATTGAATTATTCCAAAATGTAAACATGTATTAAAACATAACATGGTACTTTAGTTATATATATTATTATCTGTCCATTTTTAGAAGGAACCCAGAAGGTGCTGGTTATAAATTGAGCTCCCACACCTGGACAAGGACAGAGTCAGAGGAGACACACAGGATGCTGGCTTCCAAACTCTTCATCCTATTTATGTTTCCATTGTAGGATATCTGAAGATTCCTTCTGGGCTATAGCTTACAGCTTTTGTTTTAAGATTCCAAAACCTGTTTGATTTAGAATTGACAATTTCTAAACTTGTTGCCTACCCTCCCCAGACTAAGGAACCCTCAGGAGAAGATGGACAAGAATTTGAGAATTCCACCCATCCATCAACACACTCAAGTCTCTTCTCATCTATTTTAAAATGTGACCTGGGGAGCTTACAGGTAAGATGGAACTAAGAACAGCATCTCAGCCTCTAAATGGGACTTTAACATAATTATGTTTCAGAACAAACAGGTTTTATAAAATTCATAGCTTGAGCCCTTATGCGTTTTATGATTTGCCCTTTCCTGCCCATACTAAGTCTTGCTTAAAATCATAAAAAAGTCAGCAAAGCTAGTAAGACATATTTGCCTTTATAAAACATATTCTTGTCTTATGAAAAATTATAAACCTTTTGGGTTGCTTTTACAGTGTTTATTGGTCTGTTCTCATACTGCTATAAAGAAGTACCTGAGACTGGGTAATTATAAAGAAAAAAAGCTTAACCGGTTCACTGTTCTGCTGGCTACACAGGAAGCATGGTGGCTTCTGCATCTATGGAAGCCTCAGGAAACTTCCAATCATGATGAAAGGCAGAGGGTGGGCGAGACACCTTACATGGTAAAAGCAGAAGCAAGAGAGAGAGCAAGTGTGGGGAAATGCCACATGGGTTTAAATGACCAGATCTCAGGAGAACCCACTCACTCTCAGAAGCACAGCACCAGGGGAATTTTGCTAACCCATTCATGAGAATCCATTCCATGATCTAATCACCTCCTACCAGTCCTCACCCCCAACACTGGGGAATATATTTCTACATGAGGTTTGGGTGGGGACACAGATCCAAACCAAATCAGTGTGTGATAGCTTTTATAACAGAAAAAGAATCTGAGGCTCATGCAGGCAGCTGACTTCTTGGGTTCCATTTCATTCTCCTGGATGTTGTGTATTTATCCCAATGATTGTGGTATGAGAAGCTTAGTGGGTCAGAATATTCTGTAACCAAGAATAACACATTTGTTTCTACATGTTCTCAAGCTGCTAAAGTGTTGGGCAAGTCTGTATTTAGTTAAGAATTACTAGTGATATGGTTTAGCTGTACCCCCACCCAAATCTCATCTTGAATTGTAGCTCCCATAATCCCCACATGCCATGGGAGGGCCCTGGTGGGAGGTAACTGAATCGTGGGGGTGGGTGTTTCCCCCATACTGTTCTTGTGATACCGGTAGGTCTCAGGAGATCTGATGGTTTTATAAAGGGCAGTTTCCCTGACCTGCTCTTCCCTGCTGCCACGTAAGATGTGCCTTTGCTCCTCCTTTGCCTTCCGCAATGATTGTGAGGCCTCCCCAGTCATGTGGAACTGTGAGTCCACTAAACCTCTTTTTCTTTATAAATCGCCCGGTCTCGGGTATGTCTTCATAGCAGTATGAAAATGGATGAAAATAACTAGAGATGCTGTCCTGTCCTCAGAGTAGAGAAATTTCATTTTATGATCTGAATTCACCCTTACACCAAAGCTAGAATGGCTGATCTTCATCACATTCAATGGCAAATGGGCTAGAAAGTGTTTGATGAAATCCAGTGGCTGTATTTCTCTAAAAACCCATTTAATTCAAATACATTAATAGGCAAGTGTTATATCATGCACTTTCTCCTTCTTTGTCAAGACCGATACATGCCCAGATCTCTACTTGGTTCCCAAATTAACTAATCCCAAATCAAAGAAACATGTTGCAAGAAAGTCACATGCATACATTTTAAAAGGAACTCACAGTGACATACCAACTATTAAAACATTTTGCTATACTTTACAAATGACTACTTACCTATCCATCTATCTATATCTCTGTAATCTGTCTATATTTCAGCCCCTCTATCACTCCAATAATTCATCTATATATCCACAGTGATAGGTCATTTAATGATGGGATACATTCTGAGAGATGTGTCATTAGGTGATTTTGTCATTGTGCTTACATCGCACGGCGCACTAACAGAAACCTAGATGATACAGGCTACTGCATGCCTAGGCACATGGTGTAGCCTCTTGCTCCGAGGTTACAAACCTGTATAACGTGACTGTGCTGAATACTTACACAGCTATAACAATCGTATTTGTGTATCTAAGCACATCTAAACACAGAGAAGTGAAAGTAAACATACGGTATAAAAGTTAAAACATGACACGCCTGTGCAGGCCACTCACCGTGAACAGAGCCTTCAGAATGGAAGTTGTTCTGGGTGAATCCATGAGTGAGGAGTGAGTGAATGTCAAGCTCCAGGACTCCACTGTATCCTTTAATCTGATGGCAGTGCAGTAGTTTTGTGTATGTCAGTATCACCACAAACACGTGAGTCACACCTTCCACAGTGAGGTTATGGTGGCTGACGTCGCCAGGCAATAGGGATTTTCAGCTCTGTTACAATCTAACAGGACCACCATGGTATATGTGGTCTGTCCCTGACCAAAACATTATTATACAGAACATTATCTATGTATCTATGTATCTTTGTATCTATCCATCCATCCGTCTACTTTATCTATCATCGCTCTTTCTATCCACCTTTATGTATCTGTCTACCTATCTTTCCACCCTTCTAGCAAGACACATATCTTTTACTAAGTTTGTCTCCCTCTACCAACGATGGGCACAAATGTGAACATCAGCTTACTGTCCCTGTTCCTGCAACAGGATCATAAACATTCTTCCCCAGACGTCAACATCCTTTGTAAGAGGCTGTACAGCTAATACCAATGAACACAGAAAATCCTAAGTACGATCCTTCATGAAAAGCAGCGTTTGCTAGACTTTTCCTTCCACTTAAGGACCAGTAAGGGGGATTTCAGGTTGTACTCTATGCTCACCACGCACCACAGCCACACATTCATACAGATCACACACACTTTGACAAGTACAGTGCTCAATTCTTTTTTTCAAAAGCATTTCCTTTGCTGACAGAAGGTTTGCTACTTCTACGCATCTGTCTTAAGAATGAAAAAAGGAAATTCACCAACTCATTACTTCTGGGCCCTTCCACAGTGATTAAATAAGACAATTAGCCAAGCATATGTTTTTCTACTCAAAAAGCTATGGAAATATTAATGTTTTTGTCTTTGAAAAGTTACATCTTTGAAATTATTTAATTAACCAAGCTCACAAACTAGTTAGCATTTATTTAACACAGGGACTGGTCAAACCCTCCCATTTTATTACTGAAGGAAAAGAGGCCCATGGAGTTTAAATGTCATTTCTAGAATCATCTGAGACGTGGACAAGAAGGCAGTCTTTATTTCCAGTCTAATTCTGTCAGCCTTTAAAACTAAAAATAGAATTTCTTTTTCTAATGACTGTTTCATGAGAAGTAGGTATGCCACCTTGCCCTAGATAGAACTATTCCTAGGGATAAATTCACTGTTCTGATAGCTGACTTCTCATTTTCTTTTGATCCTTAACTTGTTTTTTCCAAATGCTGACTCTACCAGAGACAGTGGGCATGCTTGCTAACATCACAGTCAAGAGCTCTGGAGTAGTCAATGGCCTGTGGGAACTGGCAACAGTGTCCAGGTCCATCACATTTCCCGACTCAGACAACGGTCACACACCTGAATTTTTCCGTTCCGGCTTTGTACCTTGAGATGCGAGCCATGGAAAGAGGCACAGAAAAAGCGTCCAGCCAGCGCTTCTCATACCTTGGGTCCTTAGCGATGGGCGAGGAAGGTGACGATGGAGCCTGTGCAGAAGAAAGGAGAATGAAGCGTCACAGAGGCAGGGACACTGCGTGCAGGGAGATGTCTGCAAGCACCTGGAATGCCAAGCTCAGGTCCAACACATTTCAGCCAATAAAAAGCAAATGAGATCATTTCTCAAAGATCTGGAAGAAGTGAGTGCTCTTCTACCTGGATTTAAGAAATTTTCTCCCTCTATTTTCTTTTTTTTTTAACTTAAGGTTTTTATTATTGATTCAGCTTTAGATGTAGTTAAAAATGAGTACAAGTGTATGACATCCTTCTGATAAATTTATGCCAAAGAATTAAGCAGCCTGAAAGGAATGGAGAGCTATTTATTTTTTATAACTATATCCTGCTTTATATTTAATTTATGCAATTACCCAAAACCTTTCTTTTTATTATTGTTACTATTATACTTTAAGTTCTGGCATACATGTGTGGAACGTGCAGGTTTGTTACATAGGTATACACGTGCCATGGCAGTTTGCTGCATCCATCAGTCCATCATCTACATTAGACATTTCTCCTAATGCTATCCCTCCCCTAGGTCTCCACCCCCTGACAAGCCCCAGTGTGTGATGTTCCCCTTCCTGTGTCCACGTGTTCTCATTGTTCGACTCCCACATATGAGTGAGAACATGTGGTGTTTGGTTTTCTGTTCCTGTGTTAGTTTGCTGAGAATGGTGGTTTCCTGCTTCATTCATGTCTGTGCAAAGGACATGAACTCATCCTTTTTTTATGGCTGCATAGTATTCCATGGTGTATATGTGTCACATTTCATTCTCTTTTTTATTGTACTTTAGGTTCTGCGGTACATGTGCAGATCATGCAGGATTGTTTATTTTCTAACTGCCTATTGCACCAAAGAGAGGAAGCTGAAGGGAGGGAGAAGGAGAGGAGAGGCCTAAATCTGGAGGGAAAGTCGCAGGCACAGCACTGGGCTAGTGCACAGAGACCAAGAGAAAGACATAAAACCAGAACCGACCTGAAATGTCCTGTCAGCCAGTTCCTGTCGAGAGAAACATGATAGAACGGCTGCTAACATCCCAGCGGCATCCAGGTCACGGGTCTGCCTTATGATGGATTGCAATGACCCTCTGTCAGTAGTCCGAGCCAGGCCCAGATGGAAAAGTGGGTAGGCCTCAGCGGGTCTGTAGCTCTCGAGAGGAAGCTGGTCTGAGAAGGGGAAGGAGCCACACAACCACCACAGCACCACACAGAAGCCCCGTGAGCATCCAACAACAAAAGGGTCAGAAGGTGGTACCGGGCCACGGGACACACCCGTATCCCATTCCACGTTCTCAAAGGGGAGCCTCAGCTGCCTGAGCCATCTTGACCTCAGAGCCCGGCTCCCTATGAATGAACCAGGTGCTACTGTCCCAGCCACCGGCATGGATGTGCCTCACAGGTGTGCCCCCCACTCACAGGGGTCACCCTCACTCAAGGGTGTGCCCCACAGTCACAGGGGTCACCCCCACTCACACACAGGCCCCACACTCACGAGACATTTCTGCTGTTTCAGTTTGCATCAGTGGCTACCGGGAACACCAAGCCTGAGCCCCAGGCTCTGTGGACTCTAGCATCCAGGGACAGTCACACCTGGAATCTTAGCATCTGTCTACAGGATGTTCTGTAAGCAGCAATGCCATGAGAAAACAGACCCGGGCTTTCAGAGGCTCAAGGGTGGCGTGAGTGTCTTTCCTCCTTGCTTGTTCATGACTATTAAGCTGCTGAATGTCCACGATGTATTAGGATGTTCTTTGAGACTTCACATAACAGCATTCATCATACATTGGTTAATCCACAACTTAGAGAGCAAACCCTGTCCACCTGCACACCACTCACACTTAATAAAGGTGCTGACTTATCTTTCTTCTTTGCTAATATATAAGCCCCTTCCTCATTCTCCTCCACCTCAAGTCATCTTTGCATCCCTGCCCTAGGATTTTAGATGAAGGGCCTCTCACCCATTACAGGTGGGATGGGGGAATGGACACTGGGGAGGGTCAGAGCATCACACAGAAGAGGCAGCATCGCCATCTGTAATGTGTCGGAAAGCAGAACAAAAACTCACACAGGTTGGGTTTGGGTTATCACCCTAACATTGCTTCTCTATGTTTACTAATTCCATGGCCAATAGCTCAGTGGCAAAAGTGGCAACATGGGAACATCTGAAGTCTGAGCTGAATTTTACAGATATTCATTTGCTGTTACCTTTTCTGCTACACTCTGACATCTGGTAAGAGGTTCACCTTTGTGCATGCAGCAGAACAGCACTGCAATGCCTTCGGATCACCTGCTATGCATTTCACATTAGCTCTGCTGAAACGGCACTTGTCTACATAGAATGCTGCAACCTGTGTAGGAATTCATCACAGATGACTGCATACTGCGGCATGCTTTTAGCTGTCACATTAATTTTAACTGTGGTATTTGCATGCACAATACTGAACCTGTGCCGTAACATTCACCCTATCATAGTGCTGTGTGTGTTGCCACACACCCTATGCTCCTTGTTGCTGATTCAAAGTTTGCTGCAGGGTGCTGTTTTCAGAGACACTAGAATCATACTGCAAAACCACCACTTAAAATTGCATTGGGGATTCTACCATACAATATGGAATATTAAAAATAAGTAGTATGGATCCAGTTGAAGATTACCTTTCAAAAGCATAGGATCGAAAGCAACTCCCCACTAAGAAAACCCGCTTTTTCTTTATAAAATCAGGCTGCTTGCAGAGCTTGTGGGCGCAGCTTTGCATCCGGACTGTGGACTTTCATGGGAGGCTTTTCCTCCTTCACTCTTCCGAGTTATGCTTTTCACTCAGACACCACTGATAAACCCTGAAATTAATGTCCCATTGAATGTACTTTCCTCTGGAAGAGTATTTTGCACAATCTGGAGAAAATATTTTCCATATTCTAGCAGTCAGGAGAGAAGCCAGGTCTCTGTGAGCTAATGCTTAGGTCAGCAGGTCAAATGCTCCCACCTACTGAGGGTAGAGGAGAAGGGACATGCCAGGGTTACCCCTCTGCAGCTCCTTCCTCTCCAGCCGCCTGGCACACCCAGCTGTTTGCTCTCTGCTGTCAAGCTGGGCACTGCATTGGATGAAACGCCTCCAGCTTCCTCTCCTTAGGAGAACACCATGTGCAGGGTACCCGAACAGGCCTTCTGGTCCTGTGCCTGCCTCCCACACAGGCATCTCCAAAGCCGGCTCAAGGCCTCAGGTAGGCACCACTCATCTGAGCAAACCCCACTCTGAGGGAGTTCATGTCCCGCAGAAAGCAGAGCTTCGTGATTCTCACTTTCGTTCCAAATCTTACATCAACTCATTAGCTTGCAGATATAATGAGGCACGTCCCTATTAGCTGACCACAAACCCTACAGCTTTTTTGACATCTTGCTGCTTATGACAGGAATGCAGAGCTCAGGATCTCCAGGGTTGCAAAAGCCATCTGCATCTATCCATGGCGGAGGAAACCAATTTTAGATGAGAACATGTTTTCCTCTATTTAATTTACAATGAAGTCAAAAGTTGCCAAAGAACTGACCCCAAAAGCCCATCGTGTAGCATTTATATATGACTGAGCAACCAACTCACAGGGCATTTACTATGAAATGCCACAATTATTATAAGTTTGTCAATCAAAAAGTTAGAGAAAAATATCTCCCAATATGTTGAATGTATACAAGAATTAGAAGAGAGGATTGGAACCAAAGATGCCAGCCACAGGTGTTTTGAAGAGCAGACGGCGACGGGGAGCCTCCATTGGCAGAGGGGATGTTCATGAGAGCTGGCTGGAGATGGAGGCCGTCAGGTTCAGAGAATCAAAGCAAGTGGCGGCCTCAGGTCACTGGGCAGGTGCTCTTTCTAAAGTACTGTATTCAAATTGCTGCAGTCCCCAAGAAAGAACTCGTGGGGTTATTTTAGAAGTTCTAAAGACAGTCTTCATCGAAGGCATGCGAGCCTGAGCTCCCTGCTCTGCATTCTCCCCGCTCTGGTTCTTTGGGGCCGACAAAAAGTGACTTTGTCCTGGGATCTGCCACAGTCACAAGATAAACCTTCTGGACAGAGGCGGGTCTCTAGAGGTCCCTATGCCTGGATGGATCCGTTTTGAAAATGCAAGTAAAATTGAGTACTTTTAGCAAACACTTTATAGAGCCACTAGAAATGAATAAAGGTAGATGAAAGCAAAAGCCTCCAAATATTTCAACCACTTACAAGTTCCCAGTTTAGTATAAACTGCGTATGATCCCAGCGTTTCTGCCTCAAGCATGTAGGTATAGACCCAAAGTACTGTTAGGAGCACACGCTTAAGTCTGCATTCGCTGGTTGTCACAGAACTACAACCACATTTTAGAAAAGGTGGGACATATCAAAAGGTTTTTAAAAAATCCTTATTACCCATTTGTATATTTCTCATTATCTTTTTCTATTTGGTTTTCAAAACTTAGTTAAGATCATACTGCACATAATCATTTTTAAATATAAGAAAATAATATTTTAGATCACAGATTTTAAAAAGTGGAATCTGAAGATAAATCTTTGCTCTCAGGAGCCTTTCTGCTTTAATAATAACCATTTCTTGAATATAGAAAGGACTCTCAGTGAATGGCTGAAAACTGTCACAGTACCCAACCATATGGATGTATACTATGCTTTCCCCATGCACACATACTTATAATAAAGGTTCATTCATAGATTAGGCCCAGTAAGAAATTAGCAATAGCTGCTAATGTGATAGAGGAATAACATCACTCTTCTGTAAAGAGCGTGGTGAGAATGTGGTCTCCCTATAAACATCTTATTTTCTGCACTAGCCCTCTGCCTTGAGATGAGGGGACGGAGCAGTGTGTGCACAAGTTTTCCTCAACTACTCAGAATGTGCACAATTTAAAACTTATGATTGTTTATTTCTGGAATTTTTCATGTAGTATTTCGGAATGTGGTTGACTGTGGATAATTGAAACTGGGGGAAGCAAAGCTATAGGTAACAGGGGCATCGCTGGCCAGGCGTGGTGGCTCACACCTGTAATCCCAGCACTTTGTGAGGCCAAGGCGGGCGGATCTCAAGGTCAGGAGTCAAGACCATCCTGGCTAACATGGTGAAACCCTGTCTCTACTAAAATACAAAAAATTAGCTGGGTGTGGTCACGCATCTGTAGTCCCAGCTGCTTGGGAGGCTGAGGCAGGGAAATCACTTGAACCCGGGAGGCAGAGGTTGCACTGAGCTGTGACTGCACCATTGCACTCCAGCCTGGTGACAGAGCAAGCCTCCATCTTAAAAAAAAATAGCTGGTTGTGGTAGCGCACACCTGTAGTCCCAGTTACTCAGGTGGCTGAGGCAGGAGAATCACTTGAACCTGGGAGGTGGAGGTTGCAGTGAACTGAGATCGCACTACAGCCTAGGTGACAGAGAGACTCCTTCTCAAAAAATAAAAATAAAAAATGGGGAGCATCACTGTACACTTGGGGTTTTAATACTATATGTTTAAATAGGTTTGAAGGCAACTTTTTAGTGTTGCTGTATTTTCTACAGTGAATGACTGAAAAGCCTTGCACTTTTTTATTTGTAACTAAACTATATTGAGGCATAAATGGCATACAATAACATACGCAGATTTTAAGTGCACACTTCAATGAGTTTTGTCAAGTGTATATAGCCCATGTAGACTGAATCCAAATTATGAAACAATTTCTACCTCATCCACACATCTACCCCCATGGGACTTCCTCTCTGCCTGTTTGCAGGCGATCCCTCCAGCCCAAGGTGGTCACTGATCTGGTTTCTGCTTTATGGACTAGCTGTGCTGCTTTAGAACTTGATCTTACTAGAATGACACAGTATCAGTTGTGTGTAAACCCTTCCTCTCTCAGCATAAAGCCTGAGATCCATCTATGTTAATGTGTGTCAGCAGATTATTCATTTTATCAATGAATAGCATTCTATTACTTGCATATACCAACATTTATTTATCCATTCACCCGTTGAAAGAGATCTGAATTGTTTCTTGCTTGAGGTTATTACAAATAATGTTGCCATGCTGTCACCTAGATTCGGGTTTTGAATGTTGTATAAAGCTTGCATTTCCGGAATAAACCTTATATTTTTTCATGAAACATGATCCTTCTTTTGATTTGTTAGTATGTTGTTGGAGAATTTCTGCATCTACATTCCTGGGAACTATTGGTCCATAACTTTTTTTTTATTTTGAGACAAGGTCTCACTCTGTTGTACAGCCTGGTGTGCAATGGTGTGATCTTGGCTCACTGCAAAATCCTGCTTCCTGGGTTCAAACAATTATCCTGCCCCAGCCTCCTGAGTAGCTGGGATTACAGTTGTGTGCACCACCATGCCTAGCTTTTTCATTTTTTTTTTTAAGTAGAGATGGGGTTTCGCCATGTTGGTCAGGCTGATCTCAAACTCCTGGCCTCAAATGACCTGCCCTCCTCTGCCTCCCAAAGTGCTGGGACTACAGGTGTGAGCCACTGTGCCCGGCCTGTCTAACGTTTTTCACTCTCAATCTCAGTAGAAAGTTTTGGTATCAGTGTTATCCCAGATTCATACAATTATCTGGGACTCATTTCATCATCCTCTATTTTCCGAAAGAGTCTGTGAAGTGTACATATTATTTCTTTGGAAGAATTCCACAATTGCCAGATATTTGAGTTCTGTATAAACCTTTGCAGTCCTAAGCAGGCTATCATAGCCCAGCCTGTGATCCATCTTGTTGAATGTTCCATGTTCACTTGAAAAGAAAGTGCATTCTGCAGACTCTGGATCCAGTACTCTTTAGTGCCAGTGAGATCCCAGTTGATTCATAAAGTAGTGACATTCTTCTCATCTTAACTAATGTTTTTGTCTATTTGTTCTCTCAACACTAAGCATAAAATATTAAAATCTCCCATTTTAATTGTGGATTTCTCTGTATTTTTATATTTGGAAGCTCTGCTATAAGGTAATTTACAATTATTTACAATTTTAAGTGCACAGTTAATAATTTACAATTATTAAGCTTTCTTGATGAACTGATTCTTAAATCATAATAAAACATTCCTGTTTGGAACATTGCTTATTTTGTACATTGCTTATCTTGAAGACTACTCATCAAATATTAACAGAGCCACATTTTTATGGCTACTGTTTATAAAATACATGCTCTTCACTCTTCTAATTTCCACCTATGTGTATCTATATATTTAAAATATATTTTCTATATACACCATAGAGCTGGATATTGCTTTTTAAAAATCCAATCTGACAACTTCTATCTTTAAATTGAAATGTAGTCCATTTATAGTTAATGTGATTCTCATACTGTTGGGCTTAATTACATATGGCTTTTGGTATTTTGGTTCCCCTGGAACTTTTCTGGTCTGTTGAACAAATTCTTCTTTTTGGAGGGTGAATCATTTTTTTTCTGTGATCCTCTTTTAGTATCTCACTGGCTGTAGGGATCACAATATGCATGCATTTTAATATAACAGTGTTTCTTTAGCGTCAATGTTGTTATCACTTTAAACTTCATTTCGACACATCAATCTTCCCATACCTCACTTTACAAACATAAAAACCTCAAAATGGAACAAAGAAATTTACCTTACTGCGTCCTTTGTTCTATTTCTGCTGTATCTCTTTCTTCTACATTATCAAGTCCATTTTACTGGTTCATGATCTTGTCCTTTAAAGTATTATTTATCTGAAAGAAAACTCAGAAAAGAAACAGTGGGTATTTTATATACATACCCACACATTTGCCTTTCATAGTTCTCTTCACTTCTTCCTCTGTATCCAAGTTTCCATGTGCTGCCATGTCCTTCCAGCGTGAAGAGCATGTTTTAGTATTTCTTATAGTGTAGGTCTACCAGCGACATTTTCTCTCAACTTGAATTTATTTTTTAAAAGGGGTCTATATCTCATCATTTTTGAAGGATGTTTTTCCCTGGATATACAATTTTGAATAAATGTTTGTTTGTATCATTGTTCCTAACATGTCTTTTATCATCTGGCTGCTTCCTAAACATTCTCTTTCTCCTTGGTTTTCAACAGTTTGACAGTGATATGCCTACAGACTTGTCTTTGTGTCCATCTTGCTTTATGTTCACTTCTTTTTTTTTTATTGAGACGGAATTTCGCTCTTGTTACCCAGGCTGCAGTGCAATGGTGCGATCTCAGCTCACCACAACCTCCGCCTCCTGGGTTCAGGCAATTCTCCTGCCTCAGCCTCCTGAGTAGCTGGGATTACAGGCCCGCGCCACCGTGCCCAGCTAATGTTTTGTATTTTTAGTAGAGACAGGGTTTCACCATGTTGACCAGGATGGTTTCAATCTCTTGACCTTGTGATCCACCCACCTCGGCCTCCCAAAGTGCTGGGATTACAGGCGTGAGCCACCGCGCCCGGTCCGCTTATGTTCACTTCTATTCTTTGCATTCTTGTTCTTCTTCTGGGTCTCCACGATATGTAACTGAGACCACTGCAGGTTTCCTGCAAGTCTCTGATTCTCAGTTTATTTACTTTTATTTCTTTTTCCCATTTTTATTGACACATAGTATTTTCACACATTTATGGGGTGTATGTGATATTTTGACATGCATATGATGTTTAATGATCAAAACAAGGTCTTAAAAATCCATCACCTTAAACATGTATCATTTCATTGTGTTGGGAACATTTCAAATATATTCTTCTAGGTATTTTGAAATGCATATTTTAAAAGAAAATATATTCAAAAAGAAAATATTTGAAATGTTCCCAACACAATATATTTCTATTAACTGTGTTAACAATAAACCACCCATCTATCTAATTGTATGTTTGTACCTATTAACCAACCTCTATTCACATGATTAAACTCATTCCTAAATATGCTGTCATAGCTATTGTGAAAGGGATTGATGTCTCGATTTCTTTTTCAGCTGGTTTTTATTGGTATACAGAAATGTTACTGGTTTTGTGCATTGATTCTTTATCCTGCAACTTTCCTGAATTATTAGTATTAAGAGGTTTTTTTTTGTGTGTATATGTGTGAAGTCTTTAGGTTTTACTGTATATAAGATCATGTCAGCAAAGAAGGACAATTTAACTTCCTGTTTTTCAATGTAAATGCTTTTTTTTTTCTTTCTCCTGCTTCATTGCTCTGCCTAGGACTTCCAGTACTTATGCTGGTTAGGAGTGATAAACATGGGCACCTTTGTCTTTCTACAATTTTCCGAGGAAAGCCTTTCAGCTTTTCCTCTATTCAATATGAATTAGCTGTAGGCCTGTCATACATGACCTTATGTTGAGGTTTATCCCTTCCATGGGTAATTTGTTGAGTACTTTTATCAAAAAGCATTGTTGAATTCTATCAAATGCCTTTCTGCTTCTACTGAGATGGTCACATGGTTTTCTTTTTTTTTTCCTTTTTAACTTTTTATTGCATTTTAGATTTTGGGGTACATGTGAAGAACATGCAAGACTGTTGCATAGGTCCATACATGGCAGTGTGATTTGCTGCCTTCCTCCCCATCACCTATATCTGGCATTTCTCCCCATGCTATCTCTCCCCAACTCCCCACCCCCCGCTGTCCCTCCCCCGTTCCCCCCCCCAGACTCCAGTGTGTGATGCTCCCTTCCCTGTGTCCATATGTTCTCATTGTTCAACACCCACCTATGAGTGAAAACATGCGGTGTTTGATTTTCTGTTCTTGTGTCAGTTTGCTGAGAATGATGGTTTCCAGGTTCATCCAGGTCACATGATTTTCACTCTTTATTATGTTGAGGTAATGTGCCACATTTATTGATTTGCATATGTTTAACCATCCTTGCATCCTGGGATAAATCTTGACTGATCATGGTGTGTTATCTTTTTGATGTGTTGTTGGATTAGGTTTGCTAGTTTTTTGTTGAGAGTTTTTGTGTCCATGTTCATCAGAAATACTGGCCTGCAGTTTCCTTTCTTTGTTCTGTCCTTTTCTGTCTTTTGCATTAGAGAAGGCTGGCATTGTAGAATGAGTTAGGAAAAATCCCTCCTCTTCAATGTTTGAACTAGTTTGAGAAGTATGAATGCTAGTTCTTCTTTGTAAGTTTGAAAGAATTCAGAAGTAAAACCATCCATTCCTAGGCTTTTCTTTGTTAAGAGATTTTATTACTGATTCAATTCTGTTACTTGTCATTGGTCTATTCAGGTTTTAGACATGTTTTTATGGTTCAATCTTGGTAGGTTGTATATTTCCAGGATTTATCCATTTTCTCTGTTTTCTAATTTGTTAGCATATAGTGGTTAATAATAGTCTCTAATGATCCTTTGCATATCTTTGGTATCTGTTTTAATATCTTTTTTTTTTTTGATACGGAGTTACAGTCTTGTTACCCAGGCTGGAGTGCAATGGTGCAATCTTGGCTCACCGCAACCTCTGCCTCCTGGATTCAAGCAATTCTCCTGCCTCAGCCTCCTGAGTAGCTGGGACTACAGGCATGTGCCACCATGCCCAGCTAATTTTTGTAATAGAGACAGGGTTTCACCATGTTGACCAGGATAGTCTTGATCTCTTGACCTCTTGATCCACCCACCTGGGCCTCCCAAAATGCTGGGATTACAGGCGTGAGCTACCATGCCCGGCCTAATATCTTCTTATTTTGTTTCTAATTTTGTTTATTTGGGTCTTCTGTTTGCTTTTTTTTGGTTAGTCTAGCTAGCAGTATATTTATTAGTTTTATCTTATTAAAACTTTGTTTTATTAATCTTTGTACTTTTTTAGTCTGTATTGTTTAATTCTGTTCTGATCTTTGTATTATTTTTCCCTTCTGCTAATTTTGGCTTTAGTTTGTTCTTGTTTGCTCATTCTTTAGGCTCACCATTAGGTCGTTTGAAATTTTTTTGTGTGTTTTTTGATGTATGTCTCTTACTTGCTATATACTTTTCACTTAGTCCTGTTTTTGCTGTATCCTATAGGTTTTGGTATATTGTATTTCAGACATACTTTCCACTTAGTATTGTTTTTACTGTATTTTATAGATTTGCTATATCTTACCGATGTTGGTATATTGTGTTTCAGTTTTCATTTGTTTCAATAATGTTTTTTACCTCCTTCTTAAACTCTTCATTGACCCAGTGGTTGTTCAGGGGCATGCAGTTTAATTTTCATGTATTTGTATAGGTTCTAAGGTTCTTATTTTTTTTCTAGCTTATTCCATTTTGTTCTGAAAAGATATTTAATATAGTTTTCATTATGTTAAATTGGTTGCCACATTTTTTGTGTGAGGCCTAACCTATGATCTATCCCAACAAATGTTTATGTGCTGATGAGAACAATACACATTCTGCAGCAATTAAAAAAAGTTCTGTAAATATCTGTTAGATCCATTTAGTCTAAAGTACAAGTTTAATCCAATGCTACCCTGTTGATGTTCTGTCTACATAATTGGTCTAATGCTGAGAGCAGAGTGTTGAAATCCCCCATATTGGGGTTTCTTTCAATATTTAGAACTAATAACAGTTGCGTTATATTTCTGGGTGCTCGGGGTCAGGCATGGTGGCTCATGCCTGTAAGCCCAGCACTTTGGGAGGCTGAGGTAGGAGGACAGCTGGAGCCCTGTGGTTTGACACCAGCCTGGGCAACATGGCAACACCCCATCTCTACAAAACTACAAAAATCAGCTGGGCATGGTGCTGCATGTCTGTAGTCCCAGATATTTGGGAGGCTGAGATGGGAGGATCACTGGAGCCCAGAAGGGTTGAAGCTGCAGTAAGTCACGATCGTGCTACTGCACCACAGACTGGGTGACAGTGAGACCCTGCATCAAATATATATATGTATATGCTCTGGAATTGAGTGCATGTGTATTTAGAATTGCTATAGGCTTTTGATGAGTTGATTCCTTTATCATTATATAATGGTGTTCTTTCTGTCTGACTTAAAGTCTATTTTATCTGATATAACTATAGTTGCTTCTGTTCCCTTTTGGTTTCGATTTGTATGGAATATCTTTTTCTATTCCTCCCCTTTTGGGTAATAAACCTACTTACAAGTAGAGTGAGTTTCTTCTGGGCAGCATACAACTGGATCATTTCGCTGTGGTTGTTTTACACATTAATCCAGTCTACATATTTTAAGTGGGAAATTTAATTCATTTACATTTAATAAAGGTAGTTACTGAGGACTTATTCCTGTCATTTCGTTAACTGTTTTCTGGTTGTTATGTATGTCATTTTTTTCTTTCCTTTCTCTCTTGTTTATCATTGCAGTTTGGAGGTTTTCTGCAGTGGAAACATTTGAGTCTTTTTTCTTTTTCATTTAAGTGTCTGCTGTATCAATGAATTTTAAACTTTTATGTGCTTTCATAATGGTAGATGTGGTCCTTTCACTTCCAGGTGTAGGACTCCCTTAATCATTTTTTGTAGAGCCAGTTTAATGGTGATTAATTTTCTGTTTTTGTTGTCTGAGAAGACTTCATTTGTCTTTTATTTTTGAAGAATAGCTTTTCTAGGTGCAGTATTCTTAGCTCGAATTTTTTGTTTTTTCTTTGAGTACTTGGAATATATCATCTAATTTTTTCCCATCCTATATGGTTTTTGCTGATAAATCAACTGAGGGCTTGAGGGCTTCTCCCTCATATGCAACTTGCTACTTTTCTCTTGTTATTTTCAGAATTATCTTTTACTTTTGACAATTTGACCATATAACCTTTTTGGGTTGATTCTATTTGGTGATCATTAAGCTTTCTATAGCTAGATGTCTAAATCTTTTGCCAGACTCGAGAAGCTTTCAACTCTTATTAAATAGGTTTTCTATGCCTTTGCTCATCTCTTCTCCTTCTGGCACACATGAAATTCAAATATTTAATCATTTTAGTGTGTCTTATATGTCATACAGGATTTCTTCATTCTTTTTTATTTTTTTCTTTTGTTTGACTGGGTTGTTTCAGAAGAATGGTCTTCAAGTTCAGAAAGTCATTATTTTGCTTGATCTACTTTAGAAGTTTTCATTTGTATTTTTTATATCATCCATTGAGTTATTGAGTTCCAAGATTTCTGTTGGTTTTTATAATATCTGTTTGGTAAATTTGATGGTATTACAAAAGACTTCAATACTGAATATTCTGACCTAACATGGAGTCTGAAATTATAAAGCAGTTACTTACTGGAGATTAGGAAGAAGGAGATATGCAAGGTTTGAGTTATGCAGGGCAAGAAAAAATTATTCCAAACCCAAACTTTTATTATATGTAGGCCTTTAGAGTTAACTTCTTCATGGTATGCTGTAATACGATGTTATTTATAGATCATCCCAATAATGGGAGTTTAATTTTTTTTCTCATCAATAAAGATAATCACTAAATATGAAAAAAGAGTTAATATTTAAAAACATAATATTCCCCACTTCATAATCAATTAAAAATAATTATGTCTGATTAGCAGACAAAATATGCCTCTGGGTCACATGTTTATAATTTTCACCTTCATAAATCCCACTGGAGGCCCATTTTTAGTATAATTTCAGAGTATAATTGTTACAAACATAATGGAGAAAGGATTTAACTATTGCAGGCAGCAATACAAAAACACCAAGAAATCTTAGTTGAAAATGGTCAAAACTGTAAAACACTGGCCAAGATGAATCAACCAATATGGTACCTAAGGGACCTTTAGTCTTTTGAGGAAATCTGAAATCTTTAAGTGCCTATGAAGTTCTAAGAAGGATTCCTACATTCCTATACTTCAAATTTGTGGTTTTCACAGCTGCATGTGGTCACACAATGAAACTGACTATGGCCATTGCTGGGGGTTTGTAACCTACACCTGGACATCCAGCAGGACATGAAGAAAGACAATGCTCTAGATTGCAACTCCAGCTCTTCTCCCCTATCCCAATCATGCCTCTTCACTTGTGCATAGCTCACCCTGCTTCCTCCCACTTCTAACTTTCTGGGAGTTATGGCTTCATATAAAGAGAGGATAATGGGTGATATAAAATGAGAAGTAAAAACGACACTCTTGCTGCTTCCAACAATAATCACTGATGCAGTAGAGGAGAAGCTGCCAGGAGTCCTGCCCTGTGCACAGCTGGTCCAGTGCATACCTCATCTGCACACTCCGGGCCTGGGGATGGGAGACAGATGGGCTGGAGGGAGAACAAGGGTCTGACAGAGCTAAGCTAAGCATGTCCACACTGTGGCCTGCAGCCAAAGCTCCCCTTGGAAAGTCAGAACAGACCAACTACAAATCAAGGTCTTAACAAAGTGAAAAGCTGTTTTGTTTTGTTTTCGTGTCTTCAGAGTTATTCTGGTGGGTGTAAAGTGTGGTCAGGAATGTAAAGTGTAGACCACGTTCACCTAGAAATAGGCAGTAGACGGTCAATTCTTCCTGTCTTTATAAAAATGAATTTACTTCTACCCTTTGCTGTCAGGTGAGAGTCTAACAAGGCCTAGAAATGCTCAGGACATTCTGCTTAATGGCTGAAAAGGAACTGGAAACCCACGTACATAACAATGTTTCTCTTCTCCTTCTTTACTCAGGGGAGATGTTTTCTGCAATCCTGAGGCAGGTACTTCGCTGTGGGCACTAGCAATGGGTGTGTTAAATGATTTACTTTTCATTACAGCAACGGACTTCTAAAGTATGTGTTGCTCATTTATTATCTCAGAAAAATAGACGACTAATCAAACAAAAGCAGGCAGGCCTTCGGGTGTCAGTGACGAAGACTGGTTTATGCTTTCTGATCTTTCATTAGGTGGTGAGGAGCTGTCTGCAGAGCCTCCAGATGGAGGGATTTCCCCAATTGTCCCGGAGCCTCCCCAATGTTCAAGTGCCACCTAAGAAAACTCGGTGGTTTTGGGAGTTCCCCACGGGTTGGCAGGAGTCACCCATTCCCCTTTCAGAGTCACTTGTTTTAAACAGCAACTTTGAAACAGAACAAAGTGTTCTGAATTTGGGATACAATGGTGAAGCTATTCAACAAGGTGGAATTGCGGGGGGGGGGGGCTGCTAAAGACTCCTGAGTAACAGGACTACAGCTCCTGTCCCGCCTCCCCGCCAGACAGCAGGCATCCTCAGCAGCCCCTTCCTCCAGAAACCCTCGAAGAGGGGTCTCCAGCATGGCCACAGTGAGCCTTTCAGTTGGACCAGCTGAGCACAGAGGCTGACCTGCAGGCGCCTGGCTGCTCTCTTCCAGCCACTACCCACAGATGGAGCCATCTTGGAAAAAGGAAACTTCTGATTAACGTGACAAATTCCTTTGTCTGCTATAAATTTGACAGTGAACGTATACATTTTATCATCACAAAACCTCTAGAACAGGATGCCCGAATTCTGTTCCATGAGATGTAATTTTTTCTGGTCTGTTCCACTGGGGGAGGGTGTAGGAGGGCAGGTGTGATCAGGTCAGTCCGAGAAGTCCCCTTAGCATGTTCTCCCTTGAGCAGCACAGCTGAGTAACACAGGCCCCAGGTGTCCTGTACCAAGGAAGCCAGTGTCACACTGTTCCAACCGGATTAGTATGATTATTTCAGATGGAGTCTTGCTTTAATTCTAGAAAACATGTGTTTAATTCTAGAAAACATGTGCTTTCTAGAATTAAAAAAAATAATAGTTTACCAAGAATTAAAAACTCCTGGTAAATTCCACTTGAAATCACTGTCAAATTTCCCCACACGCCTGTCACCACATAGTTATTTTCCTGCTTTTTAAAGATTAGCTTGAATCTACTTTTCCTATCGCACAGGAAACACTGCTGGGGAACAGTGCTTGTGATAAATCCCTGGGTGTGGATACTGTGAAGACACAGGGGTCCATAACCATCTTGGCCCCAGCTGCCACAGCACTCTCCAGAAATGCTGCTGTCCTGCTCTCCAGAAACGCTGCTGTCCTGCTCTGCAGAAACGCTGCTGTCCTGCATTCAGACCTCTCTTTCCAAGTCACCTAAGCAGAAGTCACAACCATAAAACAACCTTTGGTGGAAACCAGGTTCCCGCTCCGTCTGGCCCCACGTCACCTGGGCTCTGACTCCCGGGATTTCAATGCCTCCTGAGCCCAATCCTTCCATCTCCTCAGAGCCTACGCGTGGTTCTTAACGGAGCTGATGTTTATATATAACCATTTTATTTTTATCTAAAAAGATGTCAACGTATAGGGGAGGAAACCATTTACTCTCTTCTGCTAAGCAACCCCTTTCCAGTTGGAAGATACTAAGTTCTTTACTGAAATGGCTATCACGTTTTCTCCTATCTGCTACATTTAAATGTTTGTTTTGTATATACATAAATAGCATATATACATGCATACTTACATACATATATATAAAGTTATAAAGCATAAAATACAGTGAAGACCATAAAGCTACCATGGGATTAACATCTTAGAACTTTTCCAGTCCCATCTCAGCCCTCTGGGTCCTCCTTTCTGATCCATGGCCACAGCTGGCCCTCTCTTCTCCAAAACCAATATCCTGATTCTGTGCTGACTCCAGTTTCTCCAGCACAGAAATGATAAAATCTGGGGAACTCTCTTTAAGAAAAATAATACAAATGTAAAGTCTACATAAGAGTAATTCAAAGGCACTTCAATTTGCTGCTAAATCTATTCCCAGTAAAACTTCCCCTTCCCAGCTGGAACTCCATATGCCTGCAGGCACCCCAACATCATCTGATATGAAAAGAAATATGGCAAAGAAATTACACATTTACAGAAATGTAACACCCTATGAAGATACCACTAGTGTTCCCTCTAGGGCCCAATGCAGCTAAGGCACCCTGAAGCCCTCGTTTCCTTTCTTGTCTGTCCTTTTAATCGTGATAAGCATGTCAGATTGCCTCCAGATTCTAGCTTCAATGGATTTTACTGCATGTCTTCGAAGGAGCATGTAAATTCAGCTGTGGTGTTTGTATCCATAAGTGCAATTTCTGCATATTGACGTTTTTAAACATTCAGTTGAAAATGATAGTATTTAATTGTTTTTCAAAGTGGTTGCACTAATTTATATCTGCTTCCTCTAGGAATGAGTGTTCCCATCAATACACATCGTGGCATTTGCATATATAATATCTTACAGAAAATTGATGTTTAATGATATTTGCTTTTTTCTTATCATTAATGAGTTTGAAAATCTCTTAATGTGCTAGATCATTTATTATTCTTATTTTCTGGAAATATTTAATGACATATTTTGTGTATATTTCCATTTTGTTGTCCTTTATTGTAACTGTAATTGTTATAAACATTCATATATTCCAAATATATATATGAATTATCATATGCATATATGTATTTACGGTAACATGCATTCATACATATATTTATATGCGTTATATATGCATAGTCAGCCCTCCCTATCCTGAATCCACATCTGAGGATTCAGTTAACCATGCATCGAAAATGTGTCCCCAAAAATGTAATCAAAATGATCCAAATGAAAAACAGAGAATAAAAACTACACAGCATTTACCCTTTATTAGGTATTAAAAGTAATCTACAGATGATTTCAAGTATATGGGAGAATGTGGGCAAGTTATCTGTAAATAGTATATGATTTCACATGAAGGCCTTGAGCATCTATTATTTTCTTATCTGCATTGTGTCCTAGAACCAATTCCCTATGGAAACCAAGGGACTATATATATAATACTTTCCCCAAGTTCAGTTTGTCTTTCCACTTTACTATAGTGCTTGATTAACAGAAACCTTTTCAGTGCAGTAAAATCTGTCACTTTTTAAAATTTACAGTTTTTCCCTTTCCCGAGATCATAAAATTATCCTGATTTTCTTCCCAAAGGCTTTAAAGATATGGCTTCCTATATTAATTGTGAATCCATGTGAAATGTATTTTTTATTCCAAGCTTCCTTATTTTTTCCAGTGTTCTCTAAGGCACCCTCTGTTATATAAATTATTCCACATAAGATAGAGTCCCTTTATATGTCCTTTCTGTGTCTCAGTTCGTCATTTCACGTGATCCTGCATGCTATCTTAATTGCAGTATCTTTAAATAAAATACCTGGAAGAACAAGACCCCCAACCCCTGTTTCAATAATAGTTTGACTATTCTGGGACTTTGCTCTTGCAAATATGTTGACAACTGACTTGTTAATTTCTACAATTATCCTCACATGACATATATTGAAGTCTCTTGGAATGTATACATGCACTTGTAGGACATTGAGGTTTTTTTTTTATTGCGTTTTAGGTTTTGGGGTACATGTGCAGAACATGCAATATAGTTGCATAGGTACACACGTGGCAGTGTGTTTTGCTGCCTTCTGCCCCTTCACCCATATTTGGCATTTC
>CM052654.1:140985972-140998190 GCA_028533165.1 Leontopithecus rosalia
GGCTTCCTCCTGGTTTAGGCTTGGGAGGACACAGGTGTCCAGGAGTTTATCCATTTCTTCCAGGTTTAGTTTAGTTTGTGTGCATAGAGTTGTTTGTAATATTCTCTGATGATGGTTTGAATTTCTGTGCAATCTGGGGTGATTTCCCCTTTATCGTTTTTTATTGCATCTATTTGGTTGTTCTCTCTTTTCTTTTTTATCAATCTGGCTAGTGGTCTGTCTATTTTGTTGATCTTTTCAAAAACCAGCTCTTGGATTTATTGATTTTTTTGAAGGGTTTTTCGTGTCTCTATCTACTTCAGTTCTGCTCTGATCTTAGTTATCTCCTGTCTTCTGCTAGGTTTTGAGTTTTTTTGATCTTCCTCCTCTAGCTCTTTCAATTTTGATGATAGGGTGTCAATTTTGGATCTCTCCACTCTTCTCATATGGGCACTTATTGCTATATATTTTCCTCGAGATACTGCTTTAAATGTATCCCAGAGATTCTGGTATGTTGTGTCTTTGTTCTCATTGGTTTCGAAAAACTTCTTTATTTCTGCCTTCATTTCATTGCTTATACAATCAACATTCAAGAGCCAGTTGTTCAGTTTCCGTGAAGCTGTGCGGTTCTGAGGTAGTTTCAGGATTCTGAGTTCTGACTTGATTGCACTATGATCTGAGAGACTCTTTGTTATGAATTCAGTTGTATTTCATTTGCTGAGGAGTGCTTTACTTCCAATTATGTGATCAATTTTAGCGTAGGTGTGATGTGGTGCTGAGAAGAATGTATATTCTGTGGATTTGGGGTGGAGAGTTCTGTAAATGTCTATCAGGTTTGCTTGTTCCAGGTCTGAGTTCAAGTCCTGGGTTTCCTTGTTAATTTTCTGTCTGGTTGATCTGTCTAATATTGACAGTGGAGTGTTAAAGTCTCCCACTATTATTGTGTGGGAGTCTAATTCTCTTTGTAAGTCATTAAGAGCTTGCCTTATATATCTGGGTGCTCCTGTATTGGGTCCATAAATATTTAGAATCATGAGCTCTTCTTGTTGTATTGATCCTTTTACCATTATGTAATATCCTTCTTTGTCTCATTTGACCTTTGTTGCTTTAAAGTCTATTTTATCGGAGACGAGAATTGCAACTCCTCCTTTTTTTTGCTCTCCATTTCCTTGGTAAATCTTCCTCCATCCCTTTATTTTGAGGCTTTCTATATCCTTTCATGTGAGATGGGTTTCCTGGATACAGCACACCAATGGGTTTTGGCTTTTTATCCAATTTGCCAGTCTATGTCTTTTGATTGGTGCATTTAGTCCATTTACATTTAGGGTTAATACTGTTATTTGTGAATTTGATACTGCCATTTTGATGCTAGCTGGCTGTTTTTCCCATTAATTGATGCAGATTCTTCATTTTGTTAATGCTCTTTAGCATTTGGTATGTTTTTGGAATGGCTGGTGCTGGTTGTTCCTTTCTATGTGTAGTGCCTCTTTCCGGAGCTCTTGTAAAGCAGGCCTGGTGGTGACAAAATCTCTGAGTACTTGCTTGTTTGCAAAGGATTTTATTTTTCCTTCCCTTATGAAGCTCAGTTTGGCTGAATATGAAATTCTGGGTGAAAGTTCTTTTCTTTAAGGATGTTGAATATTGGCCCTCACTCTCTTCTGGCTTGTAGGGTTTCTGCCGAGAGATCTGCTGTGTGTCTGATGGGCTTCCCTTTGTGGGTGACCCGACCTTTCTCTCTGGCTGCCCTTTGCATTTTCTTTTTCATTTCAACCCTGGTGAAATGACGATTATGTGCCTTGGGGTTGCTCTTCTTGCAGAATATCTTTGTGGTGTTCTCTGTATTTCCTGGATTTGGGTGCTGACCTGCTTTGTTAGATTGGGGAAATTTTCCTGGATAATATCCTGAAGAGTATGTTCCAGCTTGGATTCATTCTCTTCGTCACATTCTTGTACACCTATCAAACGAAGATTAGGTCTCTTCACATAGTCCCACATTTCTTGGAGACTTTGTTCATTCCTTTTTGTGCTTTTTTCTCTAATCTTGGCTTCTCATTTTATTTCATTGAGTTGATCTTCGACTTCTGATATCCTTTCTTCTGCTTGGTCAATTCAGCTGTTGAGACTTGTGCATGCTTCACGAAGTTCTCATGTTGTGTTTTTCAGCTCCTTCAATTCATTCATATTCCTCTCTAAGTTGTCCATTCTTGTTATCATTTCCTCAAATCTTTTTTCAAGGTTCTTAGTTTCTTTGCACTGATTTAGAACATGTTCTTTTAGCTCACAGAAGTTTCTCATTACCCACCTTCTGACGTCTGATTCCGTCATTTCATCACTCTCATTCTCCATCCAGGTTTGTTCCCTTGCTAGTGGGGAGTTTTGGTTCTTTGTAGGCAGTGAGGTGTTCTGGTTTTGGGTGTTTTCCTCCTTTTTGTGGTGGTTTCTTCCCATCTTTTTGGATTTATCCACCTGTCATCTAAGTAGTTGCTGATTTTTCGATTGGGTCTCTGAGTAGAGGCCCAGATTGTTGATGAAGAAGTATTTCTGTTTCTTAGTTTTCCTTCTAACAGTCTAGCCCCTCTGCTTTAAGACTGCTGAGGTGCACTCCGGTCCCTGCTTGCCTGGGGTACTACTGTAGCAGCTGCGGAGCAGTGAGGGATGCTACCAGTTTCTTCTTCTATCTTTGTCCCAGAATGATGCCCGCCAAATGTCAGTCTGATCAGTCCTTTTTGAGGTGACTCTTTGGGTGTATGGGGGTCAGGGAGCTACTTGAGGAGATGGTCTGTACTTTATAGGAGCTCAAGTGCTGAGCTGTGAGCTCCGATGTTCATTCAGTGTTGCTAGGCAAGTACATATAAGTCTGTTGCAGCAGAACTCATAAAACCCCTTTTTTCCCTCAGATGCTCTGTCTCCGGGAGTTGGGGCTTTATTTGTGAGTACCCGTTGCACTGTCCTGCCCAGCTTGGAGGCAGTTTAGTCACTATTTGCCTGCCGAGGCTCTGCCCTGCTGGCTTGAGGTCCATCTTTTTGCTGTAGGCTCTGACCTGTTGTTTTGGGCTCCACCCTAGTGACGTGGGCTCTGCCCTGTTGGCGGAGTCTCTCTGTTATGGCGGGTTGCCTCGGCAATGGCTGGCTGCATCAGCAATGGGCGAGTACCTCAGTAGTGGCAGAAGCTCTCGGTAATGGTGGATGCCCCTCCCCAACTGAGCTGCACAGCCCTGGGTTCAGCTGTGCCTGCAGTGAAACTCTCAACCTCGAGTGTTTCGAATCACTGTTTTGTTTGTCCCTATGGGTGTGGGACCCGTCGAGCCTGATCACTTGGCTCCCTGCCTCCAAGCCTTTTTGCTTTTTTTTTTTTTTTTTAACTTATACAGTTGACTCTCTCCCAGGTATTTCAGTCACCAGTTGAAAGGGCACTAGGATCTGTGTGATTTTCTGTGCAGTGACCCACTGCGCTGGCTCACAGTTCACCTCCCAGAAATCTCCTGATCTGGCTCACTGTCCAAATCCTCTTTAATCAGATGAATATGCTAATCTGTCCTCCCAAATCTCAAATTGCCAGTTTAATAGGACATCCAGACCTGTGCATTTTGTGCGGCATGCCGCTGTGCTGCAGCGCCAGTCGTTTGGCCACGCCAGTGGAGACTGCTGCGCTGGCGTCCTGTGTCTCTCCTACACCTGGGATTTTTCCCCATTCTGTGGGCTATAAAGAGCCATCTGGAAATGCGGCATGAACTCACCCTCTGCATCTTGACTGAGAGCTGCAATCCTGAGTTGCTTCTATAGTGCCATCATCTATTGAGGTTTTTCTATCCATAGATATGGTATATCTTTCTATTTCATATTTTTTATAAAGGTCTTACAAAGATTTTGCTACCTTGTACTTTAACATATTTTTATTATGCTTTCTATTTTTGAATATAATTGCAGTTGACTTCTTACGTTATTCTTATCTTCAATCACATTATTGATCTCTCATTGTTTTCATATTACACAGTGTATTTGCTGCATCAGTCCCATTTCTTCTTTTCCAATAATCGTGCTTTTGTTGCTTTTTCTAATCACAGTGTGCTTATCAGAATCTCCATTTCAGTATTTCTTTCAAAATAAATATCAGTAGGTATCTTTTCTTATTTCTGATTTTAATAGGAATTAAAGAATCACCATTAAAAATATATTTATTAAGATCTGCCATTGGACTGAGGAACTACTATGCCCATGTGTTCAACTTTGTTAATTGTACTGTTCAAACCTATTCTATTTCTACTAGGACTTTTGTCTAACTTTTCAAAATTCGAGAGAGATGACTGATACTTCAAAAGGAGACAGTAGATTGGTTAAGTTTTCAAGTTAATACCATTTAAAAATTCATATATTTTGTAGCTAAGTGGAAATTCTTCATGGCTTTCAGGCCAATTGAAAATGATCCTTTCTATGTTTAACAATGCACTTTGTCCTAATGTCTGTTTTCTGGTATTGGTCATTACTATTGTACATATATTTTATTCCTTCTATGTATTAAAATTAATTTGAATGTGTCTCTTTTAAATAGCAAAAGCTGAATTTCTTGTTTGTTATTATTTTATTAATAAACCTTTGACTCTTATCTAGAGAATTTATTTATTTACATTTATTTTATTTCCATTGTATTTGTATTCAAGTTTACCCCCTTACCTTTGGCTCTTTCATTTTCTTCCTTTTCTATATTTCTTTCAATTCTATTTTCAGGGTTCTTTTTGTAATTAAGTTGTTCTTTTTTCATTTTATTTATCTTTACTGGTCAAGTATGTATCTCTGATGTTTTACTAGGCATACCTAATGTAATCTGTGAAGTATCTTAACAATATGAGGACTTCAGAATGTACTTTACACCCACTCGCCTCATTCTGAATGGTAAGCTCTTGTTTTTATTACTCTGTGTCTGTTCTTTCTTAACCTAAGATACTGGACACAGACATCAGTGGTGCATTTCTTTATAAAGCTAACACCTGCTACAGCCTTATACATACACACCAGCTGCCCTTCTAGAATCATGTTTATCTTCCTGAATGTGTCCTTTAGACATTATATTGGTGAAAGTCTGTTGGTAAAGTGCTCTTTCAGTCCCTCTTTCTGTGAATAAATCTTTATTTTTACTTTGTTCTGGAAAGATAGTTTTATGAGGATCATAAAGATAGCTCAAGAGTTATTTTTCTTTCCTACATAATTTTGAAAATAATATTGGACTATTTTCTGGCTTCCACTGTTGTTGAGAAATCTGCTGTCAACTAAATTGCCATCCTTTGGAAGTAATCTCTGCTTCCTCTAGCCGATTTTAAGACTGCTTGTTGGTTCTTGGTGCTCTGTAGTTTCACAATAGTTTGCCTAGAGTTGGATTGCCTTTAACGACTGTGTTAGTCGGGGTTCTTCTGAGGAACAGAACCAATGAGGGTGTGTGTGTGTGTGTGTGTGTGTGTGTGTAGACAGAGAGAAATAAACTCATTTTAAGGGACTGGCTTATGTGATTGTGGAGCTTGGCAAGCCCAAAATCCGATGGGATGGGCCAGCAGGCTGGAGCCCCAGGAAGTGGCTGAAGTTTAAGCCCAAAGACCAGCAGCTGGCAGAATCCCTTCTTGCTTGGTGAGGTCACTCTTTTGTTTTAAGGCCTTCAACTGATTGGACAAGGTCTACCCACAGTAGGGGGGACCATATGATTTGCCCAAAGCCACTCATGTGCTATTCTCATCTAAAATCTTCATAGAAAAATCTAGAACAATATTTGACCACCTATCTGGGCACCATGTCCTAGCCAAGTGGGCACGTAAAATGAACCAATGCAATTATTCTACCTTTGATACATTGTTCTTTCTGAATTTGTAAATTTATATGATGTAAATTTTTATCTCCAGAAAATTACCATTCATTATGTATTCAAATATGTGCCAGACCTCTTCAGCCTGTCTCTGCAGCCCCTCTCCATTCCCTGTGCTGAATTCTTAGCCGCCACCTCACATTCATCTTCCATTCACAAAACCTTTCCATTTCTAAAGTTCTGCTTAACAGTGAACTAATATTTCTGTTTAAATATTTATCACATCTACCAGATTCATTTGATTTATAACCTCTGCAGTCATGTGTGAGTCTCTTGTTTATATCTTTAATTTTTAATATATGTCATTAATATGGTTTAGATTTGTGTTGCCACCAAAATCTCATGTTGAATCGCAATCCCCAATGTTGGAAAAAAACTTGGTGAGAGGTGATTGGATCATGAGCACAGATTTCCCCTTGCTCTTCTCATGAGAGTGAGTTTTCATAAAATCTGCTTGTTTAAAAGTGCAGCACCTCATCCTTCTTGCTCTTCCACCCGCTCTGGCTGTGTAAGACCCACCTGCTTCCCCTTTGCTTACATGATTGTATAAGTCATATTTCCTGTATATCCTGTGGAACTATGAACCAATATTACCCAGTTTCAGGTATTTTCCTATAGCAATATGAGAACAGGCTAATACAGAAAATTGGTACCAGGAGTATTGCTGAGGTGTTGCTATAAAGACACCTGAAAATGTGCAAGTTAATTTGGAACTGAGTAACAGGCAGAGGTCAGAACAGTTTGGAGGGCTCAGAAGAAGAGAGAAAAATAAGGATATACATTAAAAAGTCTTTTGTAATGCTAATTTATTTCCCCTTTTGAATAACTATATATTCTAAGTTCCTTAATTTTTCCTTCAGCAGGAATATATTCTTTCTGCATCTGAATTTTTTGAAGAAAAACTTCATGAACTGAGAGTGTACACATAACTTCTGAAAAGATTTTAAGTTGTTTTATGCACACACACACACACACACACACGCAGATATAATAAAATATCCAGATTGAATCATAAGGTTTCTAATTCCCATCAATTTTTTTGAACTTGCTGTTTTGCCATTGTCTTGTGGTTACTGAAGAGATACCATTCACTAACTGACCAGCCTTATTGGTGAAGGCACGACACAAAACGATGTGAGAATGTGAAACTGGAACTCTCACACCCGACCCTGCTGGTGGCCAGTTGATACAACCTACTTGAAAAACTGACAAGCAGAATCTGCTAAAGATAAATACATACACATGTCATGTCACCCTACAACTGCACTCTGAGTATACACCCAAAAGAACCCAGAACACTGAGTTAAAGAACCATCTCCGGAGGCGAAAAGCATTTTTGCACGTGCATGCAATCAGAGAGCAAGGCCTCTTGGCACCCTTTGAAGGGTAGCTGCACACTAACCAATTAACAAGCCAGTCAGGGCGGAATTTGCAGAAGATTGGACCAAGGAGCGATGGATTCAGCAACAGCTGAAAGAGCAACGGATTCTGTGCTTTCAAACCTAAACACCTGACATTAATGAGAGTGGGATCTTCCTTCATTATAAATGTTTAGTAAGTATTCCTGTGACAAAAAAGGCATAGTATAAATAATGAACTTACAGTCTTAAGTGATGTGTGCCATACTTAGGCGCCAGGAGAGGACATTCAGAAACTGGAAATAAAAGCTCTCTGCAAGCTTCAACTTTTAGGAGGCAGAAGAGGAAGAAATGGGAAATGTGACTTCTGGGAAAGCAGATAGTTAGTAATTTAGCTTCAGATAATAACATAGAAACACGGTCAAATATATAATCTAGCTCAGGGAATTACTCCCTCTGTCTGGACAGAGAGAAAACATTATCCACCCGCTACCCGGCCTCTAGAGGGAGAGGCTGCTAATGCATCAGGGGTTGGAGGTACCCAGTTGTGAAGATGGAAACCAGTCCTCTGGGTTTTTCGTGATTACAAGGCTGCTCTGAACGTGACAAACTTTGCTTTTGGCTCCCACAGGCCTGGTCCTGGGAGGATGAGAGTGAAGCTGGTGACTGAAAACGCAGCAACCAAAGCAGCCTAATCCTTCGAGTGTAGAAAGTTCCCCGCTCACCTCTTTCAACAAAGAAATGGCACCATGTTTTATCTGCCTGTCCATAGACGCTGCCAATGCCAGTATTACCATTTTGCCATGTGCTATAAAATACACTCTTAAGCACAGAGAATAATCACATGCTTCAAATTATCTCTACAAGAGAGGGCCCAACGGTCAACTAACAGTGCACAGCAAATTGGCTTTTAGATTATTATTATTATATTTATTTATTTATTTATTTATTTTTAATTTTTATTGCATTTTAGGTTTTGGGGTACATGTGCAGAACATGCAAGATAGTTGCATAGGTACACACGTGGCAGTGTGTTTTGCTGCCTTCTGCCCCCTCACCCATATTTGGCGTTTCTCCCCATGCCATCCCTCCCCAGATCCCCCCCGGCTGTCCCTCCCCTCTTTCCCCCAATAGACCTCAGTGTGTGGTGCTCCCTTCCCTGTGTCCATGTGTTCTCATTGTTCATCACCCGCCTATGAGTGAGTATATACCCATCCAGAAAACCAACTAGAATGTCTTTAAAATTCTTACAGGATTTTGAATGTTTAAAAAATTTTTCATCTATGTTTTTTCCCTTGACATTATTCTAGGAGTGTTTATCATATAATTAAAAATATTTTAAAGAACAGCAATAAAAAGATATACATTTATTGCCCCAAATTTCAACAACATCATGGTCTGACTAAAATAAAAAGTATCTCATATTTAACAACACATGCAATCACTGCTAATCTTTTGTGACAAATTTATATAAATAACATTATTTAAATGTTTTTATTCAGCAGTATGTCAATAACCTTCTTTCACATCAAGAAGTGCATGTCAACTTGAAGGGCTATGTGAGTATCCTTAGTTTCTTTAAAAAATAAATTTAAAGTACTAGTTTACTAAAAACAATTCACTCTTTTTTTTTCAGAAAATGTTTTATTTTTTTCACTTTTCCAACATGTTTGCTGGGTACAGAATTTTAAATACGAATTAATTTCTTTTTCATATTTTAAAGGTGTCATTTCATGTTTTCTAACTTCTCTTGTTTTTGTCTAGAAGAAAGTTGCCAATTTTATTATTGTTTTCTTTTTTAACTTCTGGCTCCTTTTAAAGTTATTTATTTATTTATTTATTTATTTATTTTTATTTTTAAAAATTCCATTCCAGGGTACATGTGGAGGATGTGCAGGTTTGCTACATAAGTAAACGTGTGCCACGGTGGTCTGCTGCACCTGTCAACCCATCACCTAGGTATTAAGCCCAGCACGCATTAGCTATTTTTCCTGATGCTCTCCCTCCTCCCATGACCCCCCAACTTCCTGCTAGGCCCCAGTGTCTGTAGTTCCCCTCCCTGTGTCCATGTGTTCTCATAGATCAGTTCCCACTTATAAGTGAGAACATGTGGTGTTTGGTTTTCTGTTCCTGCCTTAGTTTGCTGAGGATAATGGCTTCCAGCTACATCCATGTCCCAGCTGAGGACAAATCTTGTTCGTTTTTATGGCTGCATAGTAGTCCATAGCGTAGCTGTAACATGTTTTCTTTATCCAGTCTATCATTGATGGGCATTTGGGTTAGTTCCATGTCTTTGTTATTGTAAATAGTGCTGCAAAGAACATACACATACATGTACTGGCATAATAGAATGATTTACATTCCTATGGGTGTATACTCAGTAATGGGACTGCTGGGTCAAACTGTATTTCTGGTTCCAGATCTTTGAGGAATCACCACACAATCTTTCACGATGGTTGAATGAATTTACATTCCCACCAACAGTGTAAAATTGTTCTTATTTCTCTGCAACCTCGACATCATCTACTGTTTCTTGAATTTTTAATAATCAGCATTATGACTGCCCTGGGATGGTATCTTGTTATTTTGATTTGCAATTCTCTGAGGACCAGTGATGATGAGTTTTTTTCACATGTTTGTTGGCCACACAAGTGTCTTCTCTTTTTTTTTTTGAGACAGAGTTTCACTCTTGTTACCCAGGCTGGAGTGCAATGGCACGATCTCGGCTCACCACAACCTCCGCCTCCTGGGTTCAGGCAATTCTCCTGCCTCAGCCTCCTGAGTAGCTGGGATTACAGGCATGCACCACCATGCCCAGCTAGTTTTTTGTATTTTTAGTAGAGATAGGGTTTCACCATGTTGACCAGGATGGTCTCGATCTCTTGACCCTGTGATCCACCCGCCTCAGCCTCCCAAAGTGCTGGGATTACAGGCGTGAGCCACGGCGCCCGGCCACAAATGTCTTCTTTTGAGAAATGTCTGTTCATATCCTTTACCCATATTTAATAGGGTTTTTTTCTTATAAATTTGTTTAAGTTTCTTGTAGATCCTGGATATTAGATCTTTGTCAGATGGATAGATTGCAAATATTTTCTCCCACTCTGTAACTTGCCTGTTCACTCTGATGATAGTTGCTTCTGCTGTGCAGAAGCTCTTTAGTTGAATTAGATCCCATTTGTCAATTTTTGTTAAAGTTTAAAAAAAAAACTTTATTTTAGGTTCAGGGATACATGTGCAGGATCACATCCGCCGAAGCTTGAAGATCCAGGAGAACCAGGTAGCCTTCCTTCAACACTGCTTGACAGGAGGATCACATCTGCCGAAGCCTGAAGGACCGGGAGCTCCAGGTAGCCTCCCTTCGACACTGCTCTCAAGTTAGTTTTCCATTGCACTTATCAGATCTGCACAGACCACCTGACCTTTCCTGACATAGCACTGAATCATGACCCCTGTTCTGTATCTCCTTCCAGAGAGAGCTTGGAATTCACTCAACAAGCTGCAGCCACACAGTGGGAGAAACACCCTGAGGATAACTGCACAGAAAGGGTAGGAGGGCAGTTCTCCCTGCTGAACGCTGCCAGCTTGGGGGATGGGGTGTTACAGACAAATGGAATTGTACAGTCCTCTTGTAAAATTAATTTTAAAAAGACTCCGTAGGGAAATATTAAAGAATATGGAAAGAAATGGAGTGGTATTCATTCAAAATAGAACAAATAAATATCCTTTTCAAAGCGGGAAAGGCGAGTCAGAAAGGTTTGATGCTCCCCAGTAAATCTGGTAATTACAGTCAAAATCCCAACACTGTTTTTTGTAGAATCTGATCAAGAGCTATTGAAATTTACAAGAAAAACACAAAGGAAGAGAGAGAATGGAAAAAATAGAGTGAGTTAGGAGGTGGCAAGAGGGTTAGGCCTACAGATGATACAAATTTATTATAAATATCTAGTAATTACATAATGTGATATTGCTGTGGATATTGACCAACAGAACACAACAGAGGTCTCAGCAGCACACACCTGTGCTCAAGGGACTGGTTATGTGTGAGCCGTGGCATTGAATATCACCCAGAAACAGTGTTGAAACAACGGGTCACCCACAAAAATGCACCTGGAACTCCACCTTTCACAGGTTTAACAAAAATAGATCTCACGGAATTTAGAAACCTAATGTGAAAAGCAAACATTAATGATATTTACAGGAAAATAAAAGCAAATGTCTTCATGAACGTAGGATAAGAAAGATTTCTTGAACAAGATCCTAAACCCACAAATTGTAATAGAAATACACTAAGGCATCTGGCTACAATGAAGTTAACTTCTGTTCATCAAAAGACAGCACAAAGAACATGAAAGGACAAAGTAAGCTGAAGGAAGAGACTTTCAACCCATTACCACCAAAATATCATTACCAAGTATATATCCAACATTTCAATGGTTTGTAAGAGAAAAGATAATTATTCAACATGCAATGATTTGTAAGGAAAAAATATAATCATAAAAGTAAATGGGTGAAAGACAGGAACAGCATTTCACAGAAGAGGAAAAACCAAAGGAAAATACAAATAGGGAAAGTAAATAAAACTCATTAGTAACGACGGAAAAAAATCGAGCCCAGAGAAATAACCATTCCGAAGCTATGACACTTTGAACACTAAGTCAGAAATTACCTAGCACTGGAGAGGCTGTGGAATTCCCCAGAGCTGTGGGAATAAACACTGCACAGCCGCTTTTGTAGAAACTTGCCATTGTTTTCAAAATAGAACATCCTGGGATAATCCAGCCCGCAGAAATTCTACCTTATAGAACAGCCGAGAGACATTTCTAAGTATCTTTACGGCAGTCCTGACTTTAATGCTGATAAACTGGAAAAACAAACATAAAACTAAAGCCAAGTGTCCACAGGCAACTGACGATGCAAAAATAAACCGTAGTAAAATATCACACAGCAAAACACCTCACAGAAACACGAACATCACACAGCAAAACACCTCACAGAAACACGAACAACACACAGCAAAACACCTCACAGAAACA
>CM052654.1:140998290-141013327 GCA_028533165.1 Leontopithecus rosalia
ATATCTGGGCAGGCAAGGGTGCACAGGTTCAAAGCCAGGGACGATATTCTAATTATTGATGAGAACTGCAATTTCATGGGCATTTGTTTTATTATTTGGCTTCATAACTGACGTGGAGTCTAAATGCAATTTTTAATTATCAAGAGCTCAATTAAACGTTTAGAAATAGGGTGGTCAGGCATCTTAAAAACGCAGACTGGACAAGCGTGAATATTTTTCTTTAGGTTCTCCCTGTGGATCAAGTATCTGGCCATTTTGATGCCGTGACTGGAATGATTTATCATAAAACTTCTACGTTTCTCGTGCACTAACAAGTCTGTGGATGACTAATTCCCCAAGCTGTGCTGCTCACAGGTCACCCTGCAGGAGGCGGAGCCCAGGCTTCTGAGGGAGGGGTGTGAGCCGTGCCCAGGGAGCTGCAGGATCTCCTTTTTTCTCGAGTCTGGTGTCCTTGGGAGGGTGGAAATTTGGAAAGTGATTAAAACTCACTGCAATATGTAGTGTTCATACCTCCTTAGGTGTTTTCTGCTAAGAAATTCACATGAGGCTCTCTTAAGTTTCCTAAAAATAACCTGCAGCCCTTCCTACAGTCAAGGTGATGCGGTAAGTCAAAGGCAGGACTCCGTGTATTCTTGCCTGCTCCCTGAGAAGCTGTGAATCAGGAGCTTAAAATTGCCTGCAACACAATCACTAGGGGGTCCCACGTGGGAGTAGACATCAACAGGACAGCACCTTGGGTCTGTGTTTTCAGTATTTCCTCTCAATCCATCACAGTTACCTTCACTGACAATAGCGCATCTTTTTAATTGTCTAGAGATTATCTCTGGGCTACCAATAGTTCTGTCAAAACAAAATTTAATGAAATCCATGTGCTTACGGTGTTACTGGAGTTTCCGTTCAGATGCAAACCACTGTCAAAGAGGGGAGAGGAGGCCCCGCTGCTGTGGTCGCTGGACCGTCCTGGGGACCCTGCAACAAAACCAGAGACGTCCCTTCCAAATGGTGCCATGGACAGAGCACACTGTGGCCATGCAGCGACTTCAGTCCCAGCTACACGTGGGAGTCACCAGCGCCAAAATGCCTGCTCACTATCAGAGAGGCTGGTGCCCAGTTATGGGCTGCGTCACCCCTGACTGACCCTCACTTTCCTGCCCTGTGATACGGTCTCCGCACCAACATCCGAACTCAGATGGAAGGGAGGCACTGCTGCTGGCTCCTGTCAGGGCTCCTGGGTGGAGGGACGGCAGCAGGAAGGTGTGCCCCTGCAGCCCAGGCCCTGTCTGTCAACATGCCCCGCAGAACAGTCAGCACGAGATGCCCTCTATGATCTTGGTGCTCTCTCTTGAAAGGAGATGATCCTACCAGACAACTCAAAAGGTTTTTCCAGAGATGATACTGAAAAGCTCACACTCAAAGCACCTAGCACATTACAGGCAAAGCAGGTGCTCATAACATAACATCCCTGGAAATGCAGGCTTATGCAACCAGAGCTCACACCTGTTAAACAGGAGAAAGCCAGTTCACAGACCTTCCTGCTGCATGGGTCACCCAGCAGATGCAGAGCACTCACATGTCCTTTCCAGAGTCCTGGGAACAGCTCAGGGAGAAAGGCTGTGTTTGTTCCTTTCTTGTCCCTTCCCACCAATATCTTCAGCCTGGACTACAAGAGTGGGCAGTTCCCACGTGCCTCAGTGTTTCAGCCCAGCATTTTTGGTGTACTGCCACATAAAGACAGATCTGTGAACACAGCAGCCTGACTACGCCAGATTCCTGGCCAGGAGGAACACAGAGGCCTCCAGACACTGAGAAAGGAGCCCTGGATGCATCCCTGAGCGGAGACCAGGCCCTGCTGTCAGAGCACCTGACTAATTTGAAAGGGGAAAGAAGCACTGACAACAGCACTAGCAGGAGGACCCGTCACAGCCGTCGTCATCCAACCGTGTGGCACCGCTTGCGGCATGGAGGCTTGAACTTGCCCCAGGCCTCTTGCAGGAAAGACCCCTATGAAGCTGAGGACAGCCTGGGGACACAGCTGCGTTGCAGGAAAGACCCCTGTGAAGCTGAGGACAGCCTGGGGACACAGCTGCGTTGCAGGAAAGACCCCTATGAAGCTGAGGACAGCCTGGGGACACAGCTGCGTTGCAGGAAAGGCCTCTATGCAGCTGAGAGCCTGCGGACAAAGCTGCGTTGCAGCAAAGGCCCCTATGAAGCTGAGGAGAGCTTGGGGACACAGCTGCGTTGCAGGAAAGGCCCCTATGAAGCTGAGAGCCTGGGGACACAGCTGTGTGCATTAGAGCCTGGGGACACAGCTGTGTTGCAGGAAAGGCCCCTCTGAAGCTGAGGACAGCCTGGGGACACAGCTGCGTTGCAGGAAAGGCCCCTCTGAAGCTGAGGAGAGCCTGGGGACACAGCTGCGTGCATTAGAGCCTGGGGACACAGCTGTGTTGCAGGAAAGACCCCTCTGAAGCTGAGGAGAGCCTGGGGACACAGCTGTGTTGCAGGAAAGGCCCCTCTGAAGCTGAGGACAGCCTGGGGACACAGCTGCGTTGCAGGAAAGACCCTTGTGAAGCTGAAGACAGCTTGGGGACACAGCTGTGTGCATTAGAGCCTGGGGACACAGCTGCGTTGCAGGAAAGGCCCCTATGAAGCTGAGAGCCTGGGGACACAGCTGTGTGCATTAGAGCCTGGGGACACAGCTGCGTTGCAGGAAAGGCCCCTCTGAAGCTGAAGACAGCTTGGGGACACAGCTGTGTGCATTTGTATTTGAGATGCCCTGTTGTGCCATCTGTTTCCTGGGATTAAAGTAAAGCTGGATCAGCACCACACACAGTTATGATGTGACCACCAGCCTTGCCGGGTGCAGACAGGAACACCATATGGCTTTGGGGAGTTGAGACCCTCTCACCTCCAATCCCGCCTCTGTACATGGGATGTGCAACATTCAGTGAGTTAACACGTCTTGCTGGAATACTTTTTCCAGCTGTATAATATCTACAAAGACTAACATTTTCCATTTTTTTCTTTTTTTTGGTGGGGGTACGGAATCTCCGTCTTGTCGCCCAGGCTGGAGTACAGTGGCACGATCTTGGCTCACCGCAACCTCCACCTCCTGGATTCAAGTGATTCTCCTGCCTCACCCTCCCAAGTAGCTGGGATTACAGGCACCCACCACCACACCCAGCTAATTTTTGTATTTTTAGTAGAGACGGGTGTCACTATGTTGGTCAGGCTAAAGACTAATATTTTTATAAAACACTTTGTGCCTTCTTCCTTCATGAAAATTAAGATATTGAGAAACTTGCAGAGCCTTGAGGGAAATAAGGTTCGAAGTGCTTAGCTTCGTTTAAATGGGAGTTGTCAATTTTACTAGACGAGGAACTTTTCTTTTTCGAGGACCACAGTTTACTGCCTGGTGGAGACTGCTGCAGGCCAGGCTTCCATACACACGGCACACAGCACATTTCACGGGCTCATTGTTGAGCCAGTGCCCAAATCTGCCCTTTGGCTTCCAGATGCACATTTCACTGTCATCTATTTGCAACTTTTCCCCAATGCCTGTTATTTTATATCTGTAATCACCTTAGCAGTAATTTGAGAGCAAAATCACATGTTTAATGACTGCAGTCTTCTAAAATGCCAAGGTCCATGCTGCATACAGGGAGGCACCGGACTAAGGGCAGCAAATCCAAGCCACCGCTGACTGAGTGAATGAACAGGTAAATAGTCAACAAATTTACATTCAACAGTCATGCTCGGGCTGTCAGTTTCTACTAGTTTATTTCTGATAAGTGGGTATCTTTTCATCTATATCCCCAGAACAGAAATGTGAATAGTTGTATCTTTCTTCTGTCTATCACCAATTAAAGTCCATTATGTTTTAAAAAGCCAGTATCAAGAATTATTAATGATAAAAATAGACTTAGTTGTTGTCAAAAATAAACAGTCATATAAGAAAACATATAGTGAGCTGGGCGCAGTGGCTCACGCCTGTAATCGCAGCACTTTGAGAGGCCGAGGTGGGTGGATCACTTGAGGTCAGGAGTTTGAGACCAGCCTGACCAACATGGTGAAACCCCATCTCCACTGAAAATACAAAAATTAGCAGGGCCGTGGTGCTGTGCACCAGTAGTCCCTGTTACTCAGGAGGCTGAGGCAGAATTGCTTGAAACTGGGAGGCAGAGGTTGCAGTGAGCAGAGATTGTGCCACTGTACCCCGGCCTGGGTGACAGAGCAAGAATCCATCTCAAAAACAAAAAACAAAAACCCATATAATGTATGATCAATGTTTATTAAAACACCTAATCTTTTAAAAAATTAACCATAACCTATCAAAACTACTTAATTACCCTTGGACGGTGCTGCTTGCACTGTAAAATAGTGCAGCCGCTGTGGAAGACAAACTTGGCAGCTGCTCAAATAGTTGAACGTAGAGTCACAGGGAGGCCCCAGGAATTCCAGTCCTCGGCACCCACTCAATGGGAAAGAAAACGTCTCCCAAGAAAATGCATTTGCGGCTGCTCATGGCGGGTATAATTCACAGTAGCCCCAACAGAAACGAGACAAACGCCCATCAGCTGACGAACGGACAGACAGAACCCATACCAAGGGCAGGTGCAGGGTTCTACGTACAGACATATTCCTGTGCGGGATGCCGTCCAGCCAAGAACGCAGCACGGAGCAGGCGACACTGCGGAGACTCTGAAACTAGGCTGGGGGACACCGCCAGACACAGGCTCCCCAGTGCGGGATTCCCTTTACAGAGAGCATCTCCACAGACGGGAGACTCCTGGCTGCCGAGGGCGGGTGGGCAGACTCAGGGCTGACTGCTCATGGGCACAGGGTTCATTTCTGGGATGTTGGAAAAGTTCTGGAATTAGATGGTAGCAGTGCCTGTGCAGTGTAGAGAAATCCTTAAAATTGCTGAAGTGTCACTTTAAAATGGTGGATTTTGTGATGAATTGTATCCTTATAAAAAGACCAAGAGCCTGACTTTATATGAAAAATAAAGGCCTACTTTGACTCAGTTTCAAATGGCTATTTATTTTCTCTTTGATAAACGTCTTAAAATGTGGAAACTGGACATTCTCCGCACATATCTGCTGTGACGTTCTCTTTCCCACGCACTGGGGCTGCTTGGTGGACCTCTGCTTCACGCAGCCAGAAAGTGAAGTGTGCTCAGCACAGCATTTCACCTTCGCAGTGTGGATTCGGCGAGGACATTTTGTCTGAATTGTTGGAGAAATTATGGCTCCTGTGCTTAAATTGTTATGGATACTCAGATTTTAACATTTTTATTGTAGAGAATGAAATAAAAGGAGAATAGACACTTATTAAATTAACAGGGACTCAGCACCCCTGGCCTGCAGGATCTGCGCCACAGGCTGGCCTCTGATGCGTGTGCCCCAGGATGTGTGGGGCGCCCGTGCAACGGGGCCTGTCCAGGCAGACAGCAGTTAGATAAGCACAGCCCTGCTCAGCGTCCCGCAGCAAGGCGCATAGAAGTCTCTAGGTCACTGGCAACAGGCCCTGGAGTCTGTGGGTTTTAGCAGCGCCCAGGGACAGAAGTCCTGGTCCCAGAATTCCAAGGGCTGCCCACCCTCAGAGGGAAACACAAGCTCAGTGTTGTGGGGCTGTAGGCTGGGGCTCACAGCGAAAACCTCTGCCTGCGGTACGTCCTCTGTGATCTGGTGTTGCAACATTGCTGCTGCTGCTGCTTTAATTCTGCTGCTTCAACCACACCCAGGGAAGCTGGCTTAGACACAGCACCCATCTCACTCTGCCCCTGAAGTCACCTCACCCAAGAGGGTCAGGAACAGCCCCAGGGTGAATTCCTCCTGCTCCCACTCCCACCTCGCACATCAGAAAGCACCCCCTGCCTTCCGTCTGTCCCCTCCTCCATCTTTGCCACCTTCTCCTGTCCAAGTCACGATGTTCTTTTGTTTCTGGCAAAAATCTATGAGGCGTCTCAGTTTCTTCCTCTGTGAGCCTGTGTGGTCACAGCTGCTGCAGAATCCTCAGACACTCACGCTGCCCCTGGAGAGTGAGTCCTCCGCCCCCATCCGGGCTCACTTCTGGGCCTCCTGAAGTGTCTGAGTGTCTGACACACCAGCCTCCTGCCGGCTCCAAGAACATCCGTGTAGCCCTCATCACGCCCACTCCCTTCCTGACTCACAGCAACGTTTCTCAAAACCCCAGGGGATGCACCACTGTGCCACGTATGACACTTCGCTCCCTTGAACTTTTGCCCGACTGCTAACTTATTCTGCCTCCGCAGTGCTGGGGATATTTGCCTTTCTCATGCATAGCCCCTCAGTGCCCCTTCCTCTTTTCCTCAAGAACCCTCCAGCTCCTCATCCACACCCCTGTGGCTCTGTCTAGCAGAGGGCCTGGTGAATCTTACTGATCATAGGCTGAATCGTACAGTGAATCTTACTGATAGGTTTACCACAATGGCAGGAAGACTGATTTTCCTAAGACCGTGAATGGCGTGGTTATCTGCTGTGATTGATGGGAAAAACGGAGTTGCTGAAATGGATTTGTTCCTGGGTGCTCTGGAAGATGAAAGCACAAGTCAGGCTATGAGCTTTTGATCAGATGCTGAAACGGGAAGCATTCCCTTCTCCCCTTGCAGGGCTTGTGATGGGGGAGTGGCTCGCTTCCTCGGTGCCTCGATGCTCAGACCTCTAGGGGGACACACAGACGGGCAGGCTCTGGGGCTCTGACCCACGGCAGCATCTAGGGGTGGATGTTTCCAGCTCCTGCAGCCCCAGTGGGCCTGTGTTCCAGGATGCTCTTTTAGTCCTGCCATCTATAGGGGGCTTGTCTTAATCAGCTCAGTGAGACCCTCTGCCTTATCACAAGGACAGAGGGCTTTCTGTATCCCAGGGTTCTTGCCTTAGTGTGCCGGAAGCATCAGATCACATTGGGGCTAGGAGGATTGGCACAAGGTTTTACTGAGTGGTGTAAGCTCTCAGAAGATGGACGGGGAGCCAGAGGGCAGGGAGTGAGAAGGTAGTTTTCTCCCGGAGTCGGGCCACTCAGCAGCGGGACTCTCCTCTGACCACCCAGCCAAACCCCATGTCATTCTGCCAGTTGATGGCCTGCAGTGTCTGCTGGTGCCTGTCCGCATGCCCTTCCTCTCTTCTGCTCCTCTCGACATCCAGCCGCTTGCATCTCGGCCCACTAGGGTCTTGGGGTTTTTACAGGCACAGGACGGGGTGTGGCGGGCCAGGGCGGTATTGGGAAATGCAACACTGAGTGCAAGAACAGGAGTTCCTGTCCTCACACACAGGTCCACAGGCATAGGCCCAGGGGTGGAGCCCTAGCCAGGGACCCACTCTTCTCCTGCTGGCACTTCCCTGCCCCCTTCCCCATGCATGATCAGAATTCAACAGCTGATAAGCCTGGGAGCTACAGCTGGTGCCACTAGGGTCAGGAGAGGAAGGAAGGCCATTGAAAATGGGGACACCAATGGAAGAGAGGGAGAAAGTAAAACAGCCAATACAAACCCCCGGGGAGGGAAGCCGTCCCTTCCCATGAGAGAGTGGCAGGAAGGACAAGCCACCAGCCCCCATGAGAAGGGACCCGACCATCAGCTCAGCGGGAGGTCCTCATTCCATATCAGACGAATGAGATTTGAGCCAGCAGCAGATACTGGCTTCGGTGCAGGGAGCCTAGGCCTTGCCTTCAAGGTCTTTCCTGGTTACCCACAAAGAGAAAGCATCAATGTCCTCTGCTAAATCAAAGGAACGGCGGAGACTCCAACCTTTATAAAGCCATGACAGCTGAATAGCATTAGTAAAAGATACAGCAACCATCTTCACTAAAACATTTTTCTAGATTTGGGGTTCATTACTTTCAAACTGGGTCACAATTCAATTATAATAGAGCATTACAAGCTTTGCGCTAAAATATGGCAGGGACTCACAGCATGAATTTACCATTATTTTCATTTTCTGCACTGAAAATTTCTCAGGTCAACGTAAGTATTTTAAATGTAAACTTCGCTTATATGTCAACATATAGGTAAATACAATCACAGTGAGTTTGCATGACAGAGAAATCACGTAGTAAAGTGACAGGCAAGTACGTTCTGATAACACTTCCTTTTAAAAAGCCCGTGGATGTGTTAAAACAATGTCATGGGAATACACAATGCCACAGTGCCTGCCTATGCTTTTCTTCTCTCTCAATATACACTCAGAAAATGATCAATATCCCAGTCCATAGTGAAGCATCTGGATAAATAATGTGGTGAAAAAGGAATTTCTCCAGCATCCTGGAATCCCTCCTCTTCCCACTTACCTACTGGGAGCTTCAGAAATGCCGGTGCTTCCCTGAGATACTCAACAGTGATGGTAACTTCATCGCCAGCATTTCTCAGAAGGTGCACCTGTCAATCAGACAAAAATAGCTACTTCACCACTGCAGAAGAACCAGACATGGAATTAAAAAGTAAAGCCTCTCTGCCTCTCCTGTTTCCCAAGAATTCAGAGTTACCTCTGAAAGACGGAAAACTTCATAAGCTTCAGCTGCAGTACTGTGTATTACATCTGATCCCACCTACCTCCCATTCTATCTGCATAAACAAGTGCATAAGTGGGCAGGGGTCTGCCTGTATCATGTACAACACCAGGCTCTCTGCATCCCCATGAATGCAATCCACCAGAAAATAATTCCCTCAGAGAAATCAGTTTGTTACTACAAACAGTCAGTGTTCAGTCACTGGCAAAACATGGATTAACTGTGGCATAACAAACCACATGTATTAAAGATGTTAATGATGCTTTAGTTCTTAGAAATCAATGGCTATCACTTCAATAGGATGGAGCTTAGTTCTGTGCTGGAATTTCAAATTACCCTCATTGTTTTACTCATCTCACATACAATCCCGTATGTTTTAACACAGCATCTAAAGTCAGCTTTTTGTGCACAATGTATTTGCTGTTGTTTAAATTTGATTGAGACACTAGAAGTCTAGATGCCGCAAAGCTGTGTCAGAATTCACTGCACCTGCACCTGCATCTTCCCACAACGCATAACCCTCCTCTGCTGTATCCTCGTTCTCTTGGGCTGGGCATAGCCCACCTTGCCCTCTCCTCTATGCAGAGCCTGCCCACAGTTTGAGCAGGTTCCTGCCCCACTTCACCCTCCGATGCCAGGTGTATCCCACCTTGCCCTCTCCTGTATATGGAGCCTGCTCACAGTCTGGGCAGGTTCCTGCCCCACTTCTTCACTCCCTCTGATCTTTCTTCCTCATTTCCTCAGTCACTTTCCACACCCGTCGCTGCCTACCTGGCAGATTACAGTTCTGCACAGCTCCCTAAGACACTTGGTGGACCCTGGGTGGGTTTTGAAGACTGGATTTGGAAAGTTTGAAAGTTCCCATGGCCTGAAATCCAACATAAATGCCTCCCTATTTCACCCTGGGACATTTCCTTCCGGCATGGCCAGTCCACCTTGACCACTGGTGCTCCCTCCAGGCCCCCTGAGCCACCCTGCCCCAGCCATGCCTGTGGACATCCTTACATATGCTGGTGCCTTCACGTGGATCTTAACCTCACAGGACAGGCTCGTGACTTTTGCCTTGTCAAATCCCACTAGAAACTCCAGACCAGAATCAGCAGAACTGCAGAAACATTCCCCTAATGCCACTGGACACTTTCAACATCCTTTCTCTTCCCCCTTCTCCTTGTCCACATCCATGTGGCCGGTGACCCTGTGCTGATGGCCTCTGGGACAAAGGTGCTGCTGGGAGTCGTCACACAGCCACTTCCTGTTGGGATGCTTCACACACTTCCTGTTGGGAGGCTTCTCATGCCCACTTCCTGTTGGGAGGCTTCTCATGCCCATTTCCTGTTGGGAAGCTTCAGACGTCCACTTCCTGTTGGGAGGCTTCACACACTTCCTGTTGGGAGGCTTCTCACGCCCACTTCCTGTTGGGAGGCTTCTCACGCCCACTTCCTGTTGGGAGGCTTCACAGTCCAGTTCCTGTTGGGAGGCTTCTCATGCCCACTTCCTGTTGGGAGGCTTCACAGTCCAGTTCCTGTTGGGAGGCTTCTCACGCCCACTTCCTGTTGGGAGGCTTCACACACTTCCTGTTGGGAGGCTTCTCACGCCCACTTCCTGTTGGGAGGCTTCACACACCCACTTCCTGTTGGGAGGCTTCTCACACCCACTTCCTGTTGGGAGGCTTCTCACACCCACTTCCTGTTGGGAGGCTTCTCACACCTACTTCCTGTTGGAAGACCTCTCATGCCCACTTCCTGTTGGGAAGCTTCAGACGTCCACTTCCTGTTGGGAGGCTTCACACACCCACTTCCTGTTGGGAGGCTTCACACACCCACTTCCTGTTGGGAGGTTTCACACACCCACTTCCTGTTGGGAGGCTTCACACACCCACTTCCTGTTGGGATGCTTCACACGCCCACTTTCTGTTGGGAGGCTTCACACGCCCACTTCCTGTTGGGAGGCTTCTCACGCCCACTTCCTGTTGGGAGGTTTCTCACGCCCACTTCCTGTCGGGAGGCTTCTCACACCCACTTCCTGTCGGGAGGCTTCTCACGCCCACTTCCTGTCCGGAGGCTTCTCACACCCACTTCCTGTTGGGAGGCTTCTCACGCCCACTTCCTGTTGTGAGGCTTCTCACACCCACTTCCTATTGGGAGGCTTCTCACGCCCACTTCCTGTCGGGAGGCTTCTCACGCCCACTTCCTGTCGGGAGGCTTCTCACATCCACTTCCTGTCGGGAGGCTTCTCACACCCACTTCCTGTTGGGAGGTTTCTCACACCCACTTCCTGTTGGGAGGCTTCTCACGTCCAGTTCCCGTTGGGAGGCTTCTCACGCCCACTTCCTGTTGGGAGGCTTCACAGTCCAGTTCCTGTTGGGAGGCTTCTCATGCCCACTTCCTGTTGGGAGGCTTCACACACCCACTTCCTGTTGGGAGTCTTCACACGCCCACTTCCTGTTGGGAGGCTTCTCACGTCCACTTCCTGTTGGGAGACTTCACACGCCCACTTCCTGTTGGGAGACTTCACACGCCCACTTCCTGTGACCCTGCAGCACTGCCTTCCTGTAACCCTTCACAGGCTCAGCCCCTGGTAAGGCTGAGCCAGGCCTCCCTGCTGCCCTTTCCAAGGCGTCTCTCCTCCCCTGTTGTTCAGTACAAGTCCACCCTTGTCAGACGCCCGTCTCCAACGTGCAGGCCCTGTCTTTGTGAAACAGAAGCCCTCCCCAGACCAGCTCCCGGAAAGCATCAAGGCTGAACTACGAGCAGATTTGTCTGACACTGTCCTCACTGCACAGGATCTGGAGAGAACGACCAATCTGAATTTCCTTCTCCTTGGTGAAAAGCAGAACCGAGGCTCTCCTTTGATGAATGGGGTTCAAGATGGCGTGGACACCCTTCCTTTCTGCATGGAAGGGCCAGAATCTCACAGGCCCCGCCAGCCCGCATCCCTGGAGGTGCAGCATGTGGTGTGTGGGGAAGATCACACAGATCCCCGCTGTCCACCGTCCAGCCACCTCCTAGCAAGCAACGGCCACTGTAATTGGGAGCTCAGTGCAGTGTAATTTTAAAAGAACAAAATGTCACCAGGACAAGAACAGTTTGAAACTCAGGAAACTCACTGTGCCCCATTCCTAAACAGGCTGCCCTCCTCCCAGACTAAGGACAAGGCCACACGCAGCTCCCGTACGCAAGTCATTCTCCTGGCCAGTGTGCCTGAAGTGTTTGATGGAAATCATCAAGGTATGTGTGGACACCTCCCTCCCCACCTCCATACCTGAGGCAAGTGAGTCTTTCAGTGACTTTCCCTTCTGGAGAATGGCTGTGGTTTGAAGATCTGCCATCTCTCACTTACAGGAGTTCACACTTATCACAATGGACAAATTGACTTTGTCAGAAGTCACAGAACCAACCAATGGAGAGAGGCAGAGTAGCCTGAGAACACTGAGCACTTTTAATTAAAGACTAGACTTCGGTTCAGTCTATTACTATTTTTTTAATCACAAATGTTTACCTTGCCTTGATTTGTTTTGGACTTTAAAATAACCAGACACGCCAAAGGCATTCACTTTGTTACCAGTCTTATTTTTTATTTAGTTCAAAGCATATTTGTAGTGTATGAAGAAAATAATTGAATGATGACAATTGGTGACACTAAATCCAACCAATGTCTTCAAAGTGCTTCCTCCCTCCCGGAATGGTGGCCCTAAGCCTGACGGTACTGGGAGGGACCCCAGCCCTGCCTAGAGGGCGGCCTCCTTCAGCCCGTAGTAGTCACTGCTTTTTGCAACAAACTAACAACAGTAACCATGGCCTGGAACCAGAACCTTTCCCCTTTCCCTCTCTCTCTTTCCCTCCCTCCTTCCCTCCCTTCTCTTTCTCCTTTCTCCTTCCTTCCTTCCTTCCTACCTCTTCCTTCCTTTCTCACTCCCTCTTTCCTCCCTCCCTCCCTTTCCTCCCTTCTTCCCTTCCTTCCCTCCCTCCCTCCCTTTCCTCCCTTCTTTCTCTCTCTCTACTACTTCAATGAATCCTCAATCCTCAAATTCCTGTTGAGTAGTTTCTTAGTCCCTCCCCTTTCATCCCTAATTGTATTTCTATTTTCATTATTATTTCTTCAGTCTTTTCAGAGGCCTTTGCATCTCGTATTATTACAAGCCCACTTTGACAGATGGATTTTTGGTTTTATTTTCTCTTACTTGTCCTCTGTTTTCTCTTCTGCAAATTTGCCTCTTCATTTTTATTTTTTTTTCTTTTTTGCTCCCGGGGCTTCTCCGTTGCTCTCCCTTCTGATTCTTAGGTGACAACATGGCTCCTTTTTCTTTGCTTTCTTGTTTTCTAATAAACATGTCTAAAAATTACCATTCTTCCCTTGAGCCTTACTTAATTGTGTTCCACAAATTCTATCACAAAAGTTTTCAATATTTTTCATGTTAGTATTTTTTTTACAGTTTCTTTTTATACCAGCATAGCAATTTTTAAAGTTTCCAGAGGTGTGGATGTTTTTAAAAGCACTTTTCATTTTGTTTGCTAGATATCTGTGCTGCATTTCTTTGTGGGTTCCTTGTGGCCTAAACAACTGTGAATGTCCCACACGTTCTGGAAAAATGTGAGTTTATGTTGAATATGAGAACAAACACAGTCACAGGCATACACAGACTCCCACAAACACATACACACTTAAACACACATGCACTCATACACATACACTTGCACTCACACTGACACAATTCTATATACACATTCATGCACTCTGACACACACACTCCCACAAACACACTCATGCACTCACATACATTCAGAAATGTCACATGCACACTCATGCACTCACACACACACAAATACAGCCACATACACATACCCATGCATACACACGGCACACATGAACACACAGGCACACGTGTGTGCAGACACATGTGTACACACAGGTATACACATACAGGTACACACATGCAGAGAGACACACAGGCACACATGTATACACACTCACATTCACACAGACATACATGAACACACAGGCACACACACAGACACCCATACACTGACTTCCTCTCCTCTATGATATGCCTGCCATCCACCCCACTTTAGTTACATGCTCCAAGGCCTGTATTAGACCTGCTGTTATCAACATCTGCAAGGGTCCTGTACGTTAAATCAAGCGCCACACCAGCACTGCCTTCCAGTGTGCACCCTGGAACCCTCCTGCACACAACGACATGCAGCCCTATGAGACTCACAACAGCTCTAGCTCTTGTTCTTACTGTGCCACAGCCTCACGTTCCCCTGTATTCAGGCTAAACTCCAAGATCCATCACTGTAACCCTTCTCTGCAGACACCTTTAATTCCCTCACCCCTCTGGCCTTGCTGTGTCTGTCTGCCCAAAATCCCCACTGTGGTGAAAGGCAACTCCCCAAAAAATACACTTTGGCATGCTCACACATCGGTCACTTGAAACATGCTTTGGAAATGTGCACTGATGTTCTATTCAGTTGCCATGAAACTCCTTTTCTTTCTTACTCAGTTCTCCTGTCTTACAGAAGCTAAGCACAGGAGCCAGGCACTAGGTGCCCCGCAAAACACACAGGTGTCTCCTCTGCATCTCTTCCCGCAGCAGAAATGGAGAGTGGGCCGTGCAGACCGTCAGATCCCACTCGTTCATGCTCTTCCTCTGAACTACGTGTCATCACATACTCAGATGCAGATATATTTTAAAAATAGTAATTTGCCACTTTCTATGTAGATTTTTAAATGCTTCCTTCACATGAAGTTGACGAGTAAAGGGAAAGTTTAGTTTATGAATAACTCCCATAAATTGGTTTCAAAACCAGGACACTTTAACAGAGAATCTATTTTATTATAAATGACCCAAGTACCCTACACACGGCTATAGTCAGCAACACATCATTTAAGACAAAACCAGCAGTTGATGCAGCTGGGCCCTTTGACCACGGTGCTGAATCGATTCATCCCCTTGAGCCCCACCTGAGCGTGCGCCGCTGGGAATGTCGGCCCGGTGGGCTGGCCCACACCCGCCAGCCGGCCAAGGTAACTTTGACACGCTAACTTTTGTGCATAGAGCAATGGGACTTTTAGAGAAAACTGCCTAAGGCGAACCCCTTCTCCCTCGTTAAGTGATGCACAAAGTATCTATGTATAGCTTTAGCGTCTGTCAAAAACCTCCCAGAGCACTGTGGCGCTGGGCTGCTATCCACGGGGCAGGCTGAGCGCGGGTCACTCAGACCACACACCTCTAGTCTGCGCACACCAGAGGCTGAGCTATTTCCAGTCTGAAAAAATTCTGTGACCTCAGCAGAGGAAACCTCCACTGTAGTTCCCCATGGAAAATGACATAACTCATGGCTGCTTAAATATACTATGAGATGCAAATCCAAACCACATTGAGATACCATCTCACGCCAGTTAGAATGGCGATCATTAAAAAATCTGGAGTCAACAGATGCTGGAGAGGATGCGGAGAAATAGGAACACTTTTACACTGCTGGTGGAGTGTAAATTAGTTCAACCATTGTGG
>CM052654.1:141013827-141026762 GCA_028533165.1 Leontopithecus rosalia
AAAACTTACTGAGAACTCCAAAAAATATATATATATACTATGTTAATAAAGTAACAGATCTTAGCCTATGAAACTCTTCATTCTTAATAAGCTTGCATTCTGGTAGGCAGTATCCTTTCAACATTTAACCCCAGTCTCTGTATACATAAGGAACCTACTTATGGAAGTGAGAGACTTGCACAGACCTGGCCTCCCTGGGCATGTGTGAGCGTCTGGGAGGGTTTTGCCAAGCACGCACCAGCCGGGCCACGGGCTGGGGTGCACTTCCGCTGCAACTCCGGGTTCTGTGGTGGTTAGGGGCAGAGCCAGGCCAGGACTCCGTGTTTCCTGCAAATGTACCGAGCCACCAATCACGTACCCAGTGGATCAGCAGTGGGGTTGCTCTGCAGGGGGCTGGGAGTGAAGAGATGGAGGGGAAAGGAAGGAAGTGCAGAGCAAGCTCAGTCAGAAGCAGCCGAGTTTTGAATTCTGCTAAACAGCAACGTATGGGATTGGACTGCACATGAGGTCTGCTGAGTGAATCCATGCAGCTGCCTGGAGCAAATGATTTTTCCGGGCTGCATTCCCCGCAGACTCACATCTCTCTGATGACCATGGAAGGAGTGGAATGTCTAGCCTGGTCTCCAGGGGTCTCACTGTCCACCTCCCTCAGCCACATTCCCAATCAACGCGGAAACATCTGTTTCACCAAGAGTGGCCCCCCTGCCCTGGAATCCTTATTCTGAGCCACACATCAGGAGGCACGCACCAAGTCCCCAAGGGAAGACCCTCTGGGCTGCACGTCACACACCAGGTAGGGCCAGTGAAATGCCTTATGCGGATGTGTGCCCAGGCCTGCCCGCTGGTGCTGTGGCAGGGAAAGCCAGCCACATGGGCTGCACATGGCTAAATTTGCTCTTATCTGTGTCCCTCATGCGTGAGTGACAGCTGTTTTGATTCCCAGTAGATACAAAGATGCTTGTGAGCACTGCCCACAGGCCTCTAGGAGGCAGGTAGAGATGACAGATACGTTTGCTTGTTAGAACACTAGAAGCAAGAGAATGGAAGATTCCACACAGTCCTCTACCAAGGGTTTCCTTTCCCGAGATCCCCGCACAGCCTCTCAAGACAGTTCTCTACACCTTTGAGTGCTTGCTGTTAAATTAAGTCGCTGTTCGCTAAGAGATGTGTGATTGTGAATGAAGTATTTAAAGAACGTGATTTCATTGGCGAACGCAACTTTAATAACGGAGAGACATCAGATAAAAAGCGAACCAACTTCCTCAATCTGCTGAGGATGGGCAGGAATCATGTCAGCAGCTGAACCTCGAAAAGACACGGCGGAGAGGTTTTTCCACAGCACTACTGCTCACAGATTCTTACAGGGAGAAGGACGTTAGAACTTGACTTTACAGGGGAACCACAGAGGTCTGGGTAATTCTGTAATGTGCTCATGGACGAAAACAAGCTACGAAGCCCCGCACAGAGTGTTAATCTTCTGACGCTGCTGCTTCCTCTCTCCTGTGTGTATCTGTCACTGTCCTTTTCTCTGATCCTAGTCACGAACCTTGGCCACTTCCATATCTCATCCTTTGTACAACGAAAAACAAAATTAGCTCAGCTATGGGGCAATTCCCAGAACCGCAACCTCCAATCACATTTCCAAACTCTCACCCTCCCCACCCCTAAGCCTCTCTGCTCCCCATCTCACACACACACACACACACACACACACCCAACAAGAACATGTACGTTTTAATCTTAATCTGCCCACTGACTAGCCCAGCGACCCGATGTTTGAACCATGAAATCCGTCATTTACTTTGCTTTCCAACTCATGTTCACAAGGTCCATTTTAAATACCTCCCAGGGAATAATTCTGCAGCTCTGGGGTACACTCCACGGTGCCTGACAATAGTCACTGTTTGTTATTTGCAGGGAAAGGGGCGACAAGCAGAACCTCGAGCAGCCGAGACCTGGAGACACCTGGTCCTTTCATCTGCAGAGAGTGTGCCTGCCAGGCTGTGACCCAGGGCAGGAGGCACCTGCAGAGGGTGGGCCAGGCAGGAAGGCCCCCTCCTCCCATTCCTCCACCTTCACCTTCTCTGCTCACCTCCTTATTTCCATTCTTTCACTCCTGAAAGCCCCCCTGTGTAGGCCCCGCTTGGAAGAACATCCGAAGGGCCTCAAGAGAGCAGCTCCTCCACATGTTCACTCTCATGTCATGCTAGCTTCATGATCTGGGTGATCACACAAGGAGTGGGGGAACCCTCCCCAAACCATGAGTGCATCTCACCATGCGTGCTCAGGTTCAGCGTCAGGTAATGCCCAGGTCAGTAGTGGGGGCCGTGGCAAGGCGGTGTCCTCAGCATGAAGAGTTCCATGGGTGCACTTGGCACCCTCACAGGCACCCTTGGCAACACCCTCACAGACACACCAAGGATCAGCAATTCGCACCCTTCAATCCAATCAAGCTGACACTCAATATTAACCATCACAAGCCCACCCCTTGTCAACTTGAACCCATCTACATCTTCTGAGATCATAAATAATCCTCAAAGACAGTGATGAGGTCTTAATTACACCTAACATAATACAATTGCCCTTAGCACAACTGGAAATGCACCAGTCCCCAAGCCAGGTGCCGTTACATAAGGTTAACAGTACTTAAATGCTGACATGAAGTCAATGAGTCTTACGTCACAGGATAAAGGAGAAAGGAAATAAGAAAAGATACTTTCTTAGTACAAGTGTACACATGCACAAACATGTTTTAACAAGAGGAGGAGGAAATACTATGACAATTTCGGTCATTTCTGCAGCTGGTCATGTGGTCGCAGCTTCTGTTCTTCCACTACCTCCTTCTACCGCCCGTTCTGTCTTTCCTTTGCCTTCAGCAGGCCCCTCAGCAGGTCGTGTTTTCTTCCTAGTGGAGTGATCCAACCCTTCATGCCCAAAGCGTCTGGGTCAGAGCCAGGCAAATGAAACCCAGACAATGCTCCCCCTTGCCAGGAAACTTAGGTAGACCTCTGGGAGGAATCTGACTGCTGTTTTACCCCAAAAATTCCCCGTCATCAGGAAGTAGCTAATACCAGTCATCACCTATATCTATATCTATATATATTTTTTTATAAGTCCTGGGATACATGTGCAGAACATGCAGGTTGCATAGGTATACACGTGTCATGTGGTTTGCTGCACCCATCATCCCATCATCTACATTAGGTATTTCTCCAAATGCTGTCCCTCCCCAGCCCCCCACCTTTTGACAGGCCCCAGTGTGTGATGCTCCCCTCCCTGCGTCCATGTGTTCTCACTGTTCAGCTCCCACTTGTAAGTGAGAACATGTAGTGTTAGTTTTCTGTTCCTGTGTTAGTCTGCTGAGAATGATGGTTTCCAGCCTCATCTGTGTCCCTGCAAAGGACATAAACTCATTCTTTGTTATGGCTGCATAGTATTTCATGGTATGTATGTAGCACAATTTCTTTATCCAGTCTATCATTAATGTGCATTTGGGTTGGTTCCAAGTTTCTGCTATGGTCATAACCTGTATTCTAATGGCAGTTAAATGCACCTCTTCAGAAAGAGGAAATTATATGGGAGGCAGGCAGGGAAGTGCTGGGTAGACAAGGGTGAGGTCCCTGGCTAGGGCTCCTTCCTCAGGCCTGTGCCCATGGACCTAGGTGAGAATAGGTATTTCTGTTTTTGTGCCCAAATGTTGCAACTTCTAAGACCACACTGGACCACCATGCTCCCCCCATCCTGTGCCTATAAAAACCCAAGATCCTAGTGGGCACACACACAAGTGGCTGGACACCAAGAACACATCAGCAGAAGAACACTGATGGTAGGAAGATGTGGACACTGAGGGAATTTTGGCCAAGGGTGGTTGGAGGACAGCCCAGCTGCTAAGCAGCCTGACTCCAGGGGAAGACCACCTTCCCACTCCATCCCCCTTCTGGCTTCCCATACATCTGCTGAGAGCTACTTCCACAATTCAATAAAACCTAGTGTTCATTCTCCAAGCCCATGTGTGATCCAATTTTTCCAGTACACTAGGACAAGAACCCCAGGATACAGGAAGCTGATTCATGAGTGGTAGCTAATGATTTGGCTGGATGGTCAGGGACTTGGAGGAGGCATGATTGGAAAACTGTGACAAATAAATTTGAGGGAAGGGAGTACCTTTGTTAGTACTAGGTCCCTGGTGGAGACCATGGGCATTTGAGCCACTTCTGCACATAAGTTACTCGTGACTTCAGGACCTGCTCGAGCTGATCATGTACACACCACTTCCATTTGATGATGGAATGCTCCTGTACACAGTCCAGTTTATGGCAGGATGGGTCAGAGAGCGCCTAGCTCACCAAAAGGTGGGTCAGACATCAAAGCCCAGTAACAGGCCAAGAGCTGCCTCTCAAAAGGGGAGTAGTTATCTGCAGAAGATGGCAGGGCCTTGCTCCAAAATCCTAGAGGCCTCCACTGTGATTCACCTATGGGAGCTGCCAGAGGCTCTAAACAGCAACCCTATCTGCCACTGACACCTCAAGCACCATTGGATCTGCTGGGTCATATGGCCCAAGTGGCAGAGCAGCTGGCACCGCAGCCTGGACCTGTTGCAGAGCCTTCTCCAGTTCTGGACCCCACTCAAAACTGCAGCCCTTGGGTCACTGGATAAGTGGGCCAGAGTAACACACCCAAATGAGGAATGTGTTCCTCTAATATCCATATAGGCCCACTAGGCATTATGCCCCTTTCTTGGTTTTAGAAGGGGCCAAATGTAGCAACTTATCCTTCACCTTAGAAAGAATGTCTTAACAGGCTCCACACCACTGGACTCTAGTAATTTTACTGAGGTAGAAGGTTTCTGAATTTTAGCTGGAATTATTTCCATCTTCTGGCATGCAAATATCTCAGCAATAAGTCCAGTGCGTTTGCTAGTTCTTGCTCACTGGATCCATGATGTCATCAATGTAATGAACCTGTGTGATATCTTGGGGAAGTGATCACGGTCTCTCCAAGTAAGATTGTGATACAAAGCTGGAGAGTTGACACACCCCAGGAGAAGGACAGTAAAGGTATATTCCTGGCCTTGCCAGCTGAAGGCAAATTGCTTCTGATGGTCTTTATGGACAGGAATGGAGAGAAAGGCATTTGCCAAGTCAATGGCTACATACTAGGTACCAAGAGATGCATTAATTTGTTCAAGCAATAAAACCACATCTCGTACAGCAGCTGCAACTGGAGTCACCACTTGGTTAAGTTTACAATAATCCACTGTCATTCTTTAAGATCCATCTGTCTTCTGCACAGGCCAAATAGACGAGCTGAATGGGGATGTGGTGGGAATCACCCCCTTGCATCTTTCAATTCCTTGATGGTGGCACCAATCTCCACATTCCCTCCAGGGATGCCATATTGTTTTTGATTTACTGTCTTTCTAGATAGAGGCAACTCAAATGGCTTCCAATTGGCCTTTCTCACCACAGCAGCCCTCATCCTACCAGTCAGGGAGCCAGTGTGGGGGTTCCACCAGCTGCTAAGTATGTCTATGCCAATTATGCCCTGGAGAAATGACCACAGGATGAGTCCAGGGACCCACTGGACCCACTGTAAGTCAAACTGGAGCTACAACTCCATTAATTACCTGACCTCCATAAGCTCCTACCCTAACTGAAAGATCACAGTGACATTTTCAGCCCCCTAGAATCAACATCAGCTCAGAGCCAGTGTCCAGTAGTCCCCAGAATGTCTGATCAATTCCCCTTCCCCATTGTAGAGTTACCCTGGTAAAAGGCCAGAGCTCTCCTTGGGGAAGGATGGGTGAAAGAGTCACTGCATAAACTGTCAGTAGTGTAGTAGGTTCCTTCCTCAAGGGACCCAGCTTCTTCTTCTTTCAAGGGGTTCTGGGTCTGTAAACTGGATCAAGTCTAGAAATTGACTGAGGGGCCATGATTCTCTGTTGTTATAATTCAAATTAGTCTTTTGTCCATTTGGCTTGGAAGTTTTCTGCTTATATAAATTGTGTAGGAATGCAGTAGGCTTCCTATCAATTTCACTTCCAGGAAAACCATGATTAATTAGTCGAGGCCAGAGCTCTCAGACTATTCTGACTGCTGCTCTGCCTCTACTGTCCATTACGGTAGCTACACCCACCTTGCCTTTGATAGTTGAATGCTTCCACTTGGCTCCTGCCACCTTGGGATCCCATTATTCCCAATGTATTTAAATTATGTTGTTGAGTGACTGCAGCTCCCACTGTTTGATCTGACATACAAAGAAGAGCAATTACAAGATTCTCCAAAGATGCAGGCACTGCCCTTACAAATCTATTTCACAAGGCACTGGTCAAAGGTTTATCTTCTGGACCCTCCCAACTGGGATGAGTAGGTCTAAAGTGTCTAATCCCCTTCATCATCTCAATCTTTCTACATCTTTGAATTCTTTCCTCTACATTAAATTAAGGGAGATCAGGCATTTCCTTCCTTGCTCACAGTGGGCCACCTTTTTAAAAAAATTTGTTTATTGTACTTTAAGTTCTAGGGTACATGTGCAGATATACCACTTCTCACTCATAAGTGGGTGTTGAGCAATGAGAACACATGGACACAGGGAGAGGAACATCACACACCAGTGGGCCATGTTTTAATCTGTATTTCAGCTAACCAAGGAAATAAACTATTGGAACCTGTTTTAACTTCCTGAGCTGCAACATCAAATGCAGAATTCCTACTTAGTGGGCCCAAATCAATAAATTCAGCCTAATCCCACCCTGTGATCCTTCCACCCTTGTCCTATACCCTTACTATTATGAATATGGCTGTTCTCCAGATTACTGTTTATATAAATTAGGAAACTCAAGCAGTTTTTCTGAGTGTAGTGCAGCTCCTCATGGGTCGCACTCTGAACTTCACCTCCAGAGGCCCACCGGGACTTTAGTCTAGGGATAGGTTGAGAAGCAACCTGGGGTATTGGGGGTGGCTCCTGAGGAGAATCAACATTATCTTGCCTGGCAACTGCCTCAGAAGAGACCATCACTGTTGCCTCAGGCAGCACAGGGCTTATCTCCTCAGACAAAAGTGAAAAGGCTGATTGCAGCATAGGTCAGGGAGTGGGGATGTTGCCACTACTGGGGATGGGGAAGCTGTTTCTTCTGGCAAAAAAAGGTTCTTCAGAGTTTACAAACTCAGTGTCCCCAGCTTCATCAGAATCCTCCCACACGTCCCCATTCCAAGTTGCAGAGTCCCATTCTTTTCCAAACAATGTCCTCACTTTAACGGTAGGCACCTGGAGAGGCTGTGCATGCACCTTTTGCAATTTCATCTCTTTCTCTACAGGAGATAAGACTCTGACTCAGGGCAATCTTAGATTTGAGGCTTATTATCTGCTTCTGAAGCCTGCAGTTAGAATCCCCAAGTTCACCATTTTCTTTCATCACTTTGTCCAGTGAACCTCGGAGCAACCAACCAGCGTCATCATGTTTCTTGCTTCACCACATATAGTCAAAGGGATTATGTACAGAGTCACTAAACTCCTTGCCTCTCATGAGTGGTGAATCAGGCGTGTCAAATGCATTTATTCTGCATGACTCTCTAAACAGTTTATGCCAAGGACTCTCAGTGTTCTCCAAACTATTAAAAATATAGTTCTTACCATTTTGGGATCTAATCATATTAAGCAACCTACTCCAGAAAATGTAACCCAATGAAACAGCCTACTCCAGAAAACCTAATACCAATAAAAACTCTCCAACCTTAATATTCTGTTCCTCTAGAACCACTCCCAGTACCGAAGGCTGTATTAGTCAGGGTTCTCTAGAGGGACAGAACTAATAGGATATATGTATCATATTGAATACTCCTTCATAAACTCTCTTTTGTATATATATAAAGGAGCGTTAATACTCCTTAATAAACTCCCCTTCATATATAAAAGCGGAGATGAAAATATAGGTATGATTTATTAAGGAGTATTAAACTCACACAACCACAGGAGCCCACAATAAACTGACTGCAAGCTGAGGAGCAAGAAAGCTAGTCCAAGTCCCCATGCTGAAGAACTTGAGTCTGCTGGTTCAGGGCAGGAAGCATCCAGGATGGGAGAAAGATGACGGCGGGAAGGCTGAGCCAGTTTATCTTATTCACATTTTTCTGCCTGATTTATATTACGGCTGTGTTAGCAGTTGATTATAGATGGGGTCCACCCAGATTAAGGGTGGATCTGCCTTTCCCAACCCACTGACTCAAATATTAATCTCCTTTGGCAACAGTCTCCAAAACACAACCAGGATCAACATTTTGAATACTTTAAAAGTTGACACTCGTTATTAACCATCACAACTTGAAACCCCAGCACAGTGGAAACACTGTCCCACCATTTACCCAGTGTCACTCTCACCCCCAGCACGGTGGAAACACTGTCCCACCATTTACCCAGTGTCACTCTCACCCCCAGCATGGTGGAAACACTGTCCCACCATTTACCCAGTGTGACTTGCTACTCCAACATGGCTTTAAAAGTCCAGTCTTGACTCAGACTGGGATAACAGAGACATTGAAGGGAAGCTTGTTTTCCCTGGAAAGGCCTTTTTTATAAGGACCCATCTTAGTGGAAATCAAGAACTTACTGAAAATAACAGAATTCAAGGAAATAAATGTCTAAGAACCAAAAAGAAAGCGGCCTTTTCTTTGTTCAGTATCTCTGCCAGCAAAGCTGAGAAGGCAGAAGGAAAGTGTGGGGGTGGGGCTTAGGTCCTCACATGTGGGTTTGTGAGTTGGTGGAGTTTGTAGGCAAGTCTGAGGTCCTCACAGGTGGGTGTTTGGTTTGATGGAGAGTGTGTGGAGGTCCAGGATCCTCACAGCCGGGTCTGTGGTTTGGTGGAGGGTGTGAAGAGGCCTGGGGTCCTCACAGCTGGGTCTGCAGTTTGCTGAGGAGGGTGGGTAGATCTCAGGTCATCACAGCTGGGTCTGTGGATTTGTGGAGAGTGAGGAGAGGTCCAGATCCTCACAGCTGGGTCTGTGGTTTGCAGGAAAGCGTGGGGAGGTCTGGGGTCCTCACAGCTGAGTTTGGGGTTTACTTCAATCACATGATAACTTCACAGTCTGCTATGAGTCATTTACTATCCCTGAAACTTGATTCTCTAATTTTTGAGAAAAGGCTGATGGAAAATAAAGTCTCCATCACAGGAAGGCAGAGCCACACAGGAGGATCCACTGAAAGGTCCTCTGTAGGATAAAAACACATTAGAGGTGTTTGCAAAATGTCTGGGAGCCAAGCTGAGCATTAACACAGATAATGAGAACCCTGGTCCAGAAAGGCTGGGTGACACAGGCAGGCACCCACAGGCTCAGCCCGGGCTGGCTCTGGACCTCCTGACATCTCCTAGTTCCTAAGGTTTACCAACATGTTTTCATTTCTTTCCTTTGTCAGATGACTCAGGTCTGGGGGTTACAGACTACAGAGCCTGCCAGTTCCTTCCAGAGTACACATGCAAACACACACAAACACACCCATGGACACACAGAGATATGTAAATACACAATCGTAAACATGCCACACACTCGTGTATACACACAATTGCATACACACATGCATATACACATCTGATGACCATTTAATTAAATATCTTAAGTCAGGCCATTTTTCCCTAATAACTTACTCAATTGCCTTTTTTTTTTTTTTTTTAAAAAAATGACTTTATATTTTAGAGCAGTTCTAGGCTCAAAACAAAACTGAGCAGAAAGTACAGAGATTTCTCACAAACCCTCACCCCACACATGCCCAGGCGGGTGTGTGGTTTGGTGGAAAGTGTGCGGAGGTCTGGGGTTCTCACATGCATAGCCCCCTCCACTATCAGTGTCTCCACCAGAGGGTACATTTCTTATAATCCGTGAACCTACACTGACACACATTGTCACCCGAAGTCCACAGCTGACATTAGGATTCACTTGATGTACATTCTATGGATTTGGACAAATGTTCAATGAGACATGTTCACCATTGAATTATCATACAGAATAGTTTCACTGCTCTAGAAGTTACTTCCATTCTGCCCAATCATGCCTCTCCTAACCCCTGGAAACCCCTAACCTCTTTCCTGTCTCCATAGTTTTGCCTCGTTTAGGATGTTGTCTATGTGTGATAATACATCATGGAGGCTTTTTGGCTTCTCTCACTTTGGAATAGTGTTCATTTAAGGTACCTCTAAGTGTTTGCATAGCTTTATAGTTCATTTCTTTTTCATGCAGAATGACATGTCTTTATCTGGATGAACCACAGTTTATCCACTGACCTACTGAAGGACATCTTGGTTGCTTCCATGTTTTGGCAACTGCGAATAAAGCTGCTATAATCATCTCATGCATGTTTTTGTGTGAAATTAAGTTTTCAACTCAAAGAGCATAATTGCTGGATCGTATGATAAAAGTATATTTAACTTTCTCAGAAACTGCCCAACTGTCTTCCAAAGTGTCCAAACCATTTTGCATCTCAGCAGCAATGAGTGAGACTTCCTGTTGCTCCACATCCCCACCAGCATTTGGTGTGGGCAGTGTTCTGCAGTGTGGCCATTCCAGCAGGCGTGTTAGTTACCCCACTGCTGTGAAACTTGACACTCCCCGAGGATGGATGATGTGAAGCACCCTTTCCTGTAATTACTTACCATCCGTGCAGCTTCTTAGGTGAGGTATCTGTTAAGGTCTTTGGCCCATTTTTACAATTGGTTTGTTTCTTAGTGTTGAGCTTTAAGAGTTCTTCCTATAACTTGATAACAGCCTTTTATCAGACACATATTTTGCGAATATTTTATCCCAGTCTGTGGCTTGTCTTTTCATTCTCCTGGCAATATCTTTTGCGGAGAAAAACATATTGAATTTAATGAAGTCCATCTTCTTATTTCTGAGTTGTGGCTTTGATGTTGTAACTACAAAGTCACCGTCCAACCCAAGGCCTTTCAGATATTCCTCTGCTATCTTCTAGGTGTTTTATTGTTTTGCATTTTACATTTAAGTCTATGATTCATTTTGAGTTTTTTTAAATGGAGAATGTAAGGTCTACGTCTGGATTCATTTTTGCACATGTAGATGTCCATTTGTTGAAGACTGCCTTTTCTACATTATGTTTTTGCTCTTCTGTGAAGGAGAAGTTGACTATATGTGGTTCTACTTCTGGGAGAAATAGTCCATTAATCTATTTGTCTATTCTTGCACCAATACCACAATGTCCTGATTAAATTAGCTTTGCAGTAAGTCTTAAACCTAGGAAGTGTCAAGCCTCCAGCTCTGGTCTACTTCAATACTGCTTTGGGTATTCTAGGGCTTTCCATCTTCATATAACCTTTAGAATCAGTTTGTCAATATCCACAAAATTGTTAGCTAGAATTTTGGTTGATATTGTATTGAATCTACAGACCAAGTTGGAAAGAACTGAAATCTTGACAATATTGAATCTCCCTATTATTCATGAACATAGAATATCTTCTTCATTGATCTTTTTCTAAAATTTCTTTCATCAGAGTTTTGTAGTTTGCCTCATTTATATGTTGTACATATTTTGTTCTATATATACCAAAGTATTTAATTTCTTTCAGTGCTAATGTAAATGGTATTGTGCTCTTGAAATTTCAAAGTCTACTTTTCATTTCTGGTATATAGGAAGGCAATTAAACTGTGTATAATAATCTTGCATTCCACAGCCAAGGGCTTTCAGTATGATATTGCAAAGAACTGATGAGAAGGGACTACCTTTTACTGTTCCCGATCTTGATGGAAAAACATCTAGTTTCTCAACATTATCTGTAATGTTAGCTGTGGGATTTTTTGTAGCTGTTCTCTATCAAGTTAAGGAGGTCCTTCTCTACTATTAGCTTACTGAGGGTTTGTATCATAAATAAATGTTGGGTTTTATGGAATGCTTTTTATATGATCATTAGGGGTTTCTTCTTTAGTTTGTTAATGTGATGAATTACATTAATTAATTTTTTGGCAGCCTTGCATAGCCGCAAAAAATCCCATTTGGTTGTGCATGTAATTATTTTATAAATTGTTAAACTCCATTTAATAATATTTTGTTGAGGATTTTTGCATCTATGTTCATGAGAGATATTGGTCTATAATTTTCTTTTCTTATAATGTCCATGTGGTTTTGATATTGTGATAAATCTGGCCTCATAGAATACACTAGGAAATGTTCCTTCTGCTTCTATTCTCTGAAAGTGATTGTAGACAATTGGTGTAGTTTCTGCTGTAATGTTTCATAGAACTCACCAGGAAACCATCTGGCCTGACACTTTCTGTCTGAGAAAGTTGTTAACTACTGATTTAATTCATTTAATAGATGTAGGCCAATCTAGACTGTCTGTATTTTATGGTGTAAGTTTTGGCAGATGGTGTTTTTTAAGGAATTGACACACTTCATTTCTGTTATCAAATTTGTCAGCATAGACGTGTATGTAACATCAATAGCATCTATATTAATATTCTCTCTTTGATTTCCAGTATTATTAACTTGTGTTCTCTCTTTGCATATGTAGCCTGGCTATTGACTTATAAGTTTATTTTCAAAGAAATAGCTTTTTTCTCTCTCTGTTGATTTTCTGTCTTCAGTCCCTGATTTACTCTCTAATTTTAATCATTTATTTTCTTCTACTTACATTGAATTTAAATTGCTTATCTTTTTCCAGTTTCCTAAAGTGAAAGCTTAGATGATTAATTTTTTATATCTTTCTTCTGTGTTTTTGATTCTGCATATTTCTCTCTAAGCACTGCTTTCACTGCATCCCACAAATTTTTATAAGTTGTTATTTTGTTTTAAAAATATTTTTAAGGTTTCTCACCATATATACTCACTCATAGGCGGGTGATGAACAATGGGAACACATGGACATAGGGAAGGGAGCACCACACACTGAGGTCTATTGGGGGAAATAGGGGAGGGACAGCGGGCGGGGAGCAGGGGAG
>CM052654.1:141026862-141037808 GCA_028533165.1 Leontopithecus rosalia
CATGTACCCCAAAACCTAAAATGCAATAAAAATTTTAAAAAAATAATTAAAAAAAAAAAAAGAAGCTGTGGCATATACAGATAATGGAATATTACTCAGCCATAAGAAGGAATGAATTAATAGCATCTGCAGTGCCCTGAATGAAACTGCAGACTATTATTCTAAATTAAGTAACTCAGGAATGGAAAACCAAGCAGTGTATGTTCTCACTGATATGTGGGAGATAAGCTATGACTATGCAAAGGCATAAGAATGGTACAACAGACTTTGGGGACTTGGGGGGAAGGTTTGGAGTACTTGAGGAATAGGAGACAACAAATAGAGTGCAGTGTATATTGCTTGGGTGTTAACTTACTCATGTAACCAAACACCACCTGTACCCCACTAACCTATGAACAAATATAAAATAAAATAAAAAATAATAAAATAAAAGTCACAACAGTTGAACTTACAGAAATAGAGAGTAGAAGGATGATTACCAGGGGCTGGGAAGGTTAGTGAGGGGTTTAGGGTGGTGGAGGTAAGTGGAGATTAATGGGGACAAAAAAAGAGAAAGAATGAATAAGACCTACTATTTGATAGCATAACAGGGTGGTTATGGTCAATAATAACTGTACTGTACATTTTAAAATAACTTAGAGTGCAATTATGTTGTTTGCAATTCAATGGCTAAATGTTTGAGGGGATGGATACTCCATTCTTCATGATGTGCTTATTTCACATTGCATATCTGTATCAAAACATATCACATACCCCATAAATATCTATACCTACAATGTACCCACAAAAATTAAAAAACAAACAAATAAATAAAAAAAATATTTTTAAGGTTTCTACTGAGATTTCTTCTTTGACCTGTGTGTTATTTAGAAGTGTACTGTTTACTCTCCAAGCATTTGGTGACTTCCCAGCTATCGTTATTGATCTCTAGTTCAATTTCATTTTGGTTTAAGAGCAGACATTGTATAATATCTGATATGATCTGGCTGTGTCCCCACCCAAATCTCATCTGAGATTTACAGGAGGGACCTGGTGAAGGTAAATGAATCATGGAGACAGTTTTCCCATATTGTTCTCATGGTAGTGAACAAGTCTCACAAGATCTGATAGTTTTATAAGGGGAAGCCCCTTTTCCTTGGTTCTCATTCTCTTTTGCCTGCCACCATGTAAGATGTGCCTTTCACCTTCCACCATGATTGTGAGCCCCTCTCCTCCAGTCACATAGAACTGTGAGTCTATTAAGCCTCTCAGGTATGTCAGCAGTGTGAGAACAGACTAACCCAATACCTTTTCTTTTAAATTTGTTGAAGTGTGTTTTATGGCCCAGGATGTGGTCTGTCCTGGTGAATTCTTCATGTGATCTTCAGAAGAATATTATTCTGCTGTTGTTGGGTGAAGTAGTCTGTAGCTGCACATTATATGCAGTGGATTGATGATGCTGTTGAAATTTGCTATGTCCTTTCTAATCTCTGCTGCTGGGGCCGTCCATTTCTGACCAGTTGCACTCTCATGCCTGTTTGGGTTGTCTGTTGTCAACTCAGCAACCCTCCATGTCCCTTCTCAAAGCAGAAAGAGAAACCAGGTTCTACGTGTCTCCAAATCCTTTCCCACATGTCTCAGGGTGAGAGTTTGCTGAAAGAAACTCATTAAAGATTTGGAAGGTGAAGAGGAGAGGCCAATCATTTTTGAAGTCAGATAAGCACACCCATGAGCAGATGGATCTATGGGGCTATCCAGTGTGGCCTGAAAGCCATGGCTGCAACACTGTAGAATGTGGGAGATGTACAAGCATTCCAGAGTTTTCATGAGAATTGCAGTAAATTTGTTTTTTTTTCCTTAGGAACTGACAATTTTTGTAGTTCTTGAATATCATATTTTCTTTTTTTTTTTTTTGTTGATGGGGGGAGAGGGTTATTTGCCGTTTGAGACCAAGTCCTGTTCTGTCACCCAGGCTGGAATCCAGTGCCAAGATCTCCACTCACCGCAGCCTCCACCTCCTGGGCTCAAGTCATTCTCCTGCCTCAGCCTCCAAGTAGCTGGGATTATGGGCATGTGTCACCACACCTAGCTATTGTGTGTGTGTGTATTTTTAGTAGAGCCGGGGTTTCACCATGTTGGCCAGGCTGGTCTCGAACTCCTGACCTCAGGTGATCCACCCATCTCAGCCTCCTAAAGTGCTGGGATTACAAAGGAGTGAGCCACCATGCCCAAATGAGTATCGTATTTTCGAGAGCAGATACTTTGCCTTTCTTATTCCAGCAATCCCAACTTGCTGAGAACCTAGGTTTATCCCTATCTTCAAACTGTTACAGCTGGAATTCCTGGAGCTGCTCCCATTTTCCTGACCAAATCCTAATGGAGTTTAGGTGTTGGGTAAGGGCAGAGGGCTGGTTAAAGTTGCAGTGGAGAATGTGAAGAAAGACAAAAGCAAAGCTTCGGGCTCATATTTCTATATTAAGCCATGAGTAGAGAGCTAGAGAGCTTTGGGATTCCCTGAAATGATTTCTATTTTGTATAACTACAGCGTTAAGATTTCTGAAAATTCAAGCCAACATCTGATTTTGCAGGTGGCCCAGTAATTCTATCAGTCAGTGAGTCTCTCTACAGTTAGGGCAAAGAGTGGGAATGAGAACAGATGCCGTGTGTCTGTGTCCCTAGTACGTTCATATGCTACTGACTTTCCTTCCCCTGCCTCACCTACTGGTGGTCACTTTTGCCCAAAGATCCTAGAATTATGTTTTCTGAGGCAACAATATGGCAGGACAATGCTGATTTTCCTCAATATACACCTGGCCACTCCCCATATTTCTAGTCTCATGCCTAGCCCCAAATCTGACTATAAAGTCTAATTTCAGAAGAGTTATTCCATGCATATGCATAGAATTGCAATACAATGGTCATGACAATGGCAGAACGAACTTTTGGTGGTGAATAGGAATATGTGACTAGGGTTGTTATGTTAAGAAAAATGATGGGTTGACAGGTTGCACTGTTTCCATACACTGCATTAGCATGGGGGCAGTGACTAGAGATTCTGGACTGAATTTGTTTAATCAGTTGAGAGAGGCCCTACTGGTTTCCTTGGTTAGTTGACTGACACCAGGACTCACAGTGGCCACACTCAGTGAGGTTGAGTTGCTGCAGCTTCCTTGGTGTGCACTCCCAGAAATAATTCAAAGGGTTATGGAGGTAGGGTGCCTACTCCCATACCTGCTCCCTTGCTGAATCTTCATTCACTTGTTTGACTAAAGATTGAAAAACCCTAAGTGAGGAAGACATGAGCATCTCAGAAACTCTGCCATGGCACTTTCCTGCTGAGCAGGCATGGTACCGGGCTGTGCCAGTATCCAGTACTGCAGTTTCTAGCTGTTAGCACACATCACCAGAAGCAGTCTGCCTTTGAATGGCAATAGCATACATTTGTGTTCCTGCACTGAGACCAGAACATACTCATTCTTAAGGAAAAGGGCCTTGCTTACACAGGATGTAATGTCCTGTTTCAATATTTTGGAGGTAGCTCCTGGAATCCAAAGAGATGACAGACCCTGGATGGGATGGCAGAGCCAGGCAGCAGCACTGAACCTTCCGACAACATGGTTTGGGTCCCTTCATGAGCATCAGGGCTGACGGTTTGACCTGAAGATCTATCTAGCCATGGCTAGTTGCTCATGGAGCTCTTGGGGTTGAAACAGACAAAGAATACATTGCAGCTGTAATTGATTTGTGTAAGTGAAAAAGCTCCAGGTCAGGTGGATAGAGACTGGACTTAACCATAGTAAAGAGCGCTGGGTGCTCCATCACTTTCAGGGTGAGTCAGTTCCCAGACCTGAAGTCCTGAATGAAGGGAAGTCCAGGTCTGTCTGAAGAAAGACCACCAGGCCTTCGTACAGCAGATCTCTCTGTTCGCCTTTGTAAGGGACTTAGAGATTCTCGACTGTGAGTGGTGACCAAGAGCTCCTGGACCCTGGCTCTGGGCTGATGCCACGTCCTTGCAGTCTCAGTGCCTGCCACAGCCCCTGACACAATATGGGGCTAATGTGGGTTGGGAGGCAGCTGCCTCTGTCTTGTACCCATCACACGCTTGCCTCACGGCCCCAAACAAACTTTGGGGCTCTTTATCTTCCCTGTGAGTACAGAGCTGAAGAGATATGTGCCCCACAGGTGGAACCTCCATGTTGGTGTCTGGACCCCTGGATTCAGGCCCATCACCGTAGGGTGAGTAGGCATCCTAGAATGGCTTTTCTTTTGCAAAATGGAAAACAGAAAGCCATGTTGTAGGAAAGACTTGAAAGATGTGGAGGAGGTGATTTTTACTACATTTCCTTCAACTATCTCTTTGCTCAGGCAGAAAGCAAGTAAGTTATTAGTAACGCGAGTGCTCTGCTATAAATATCAACAGACGGAACTCCTGTTCCAACTACTGTCGCAGATGTGTTCTGTATCCCCGAGACCTGGTACACAGCTATGAAAATGGCCAGTGATTCTTATTCCTGCAGCTTCCAGAGTTAGCACACATCACCAGAAGCATCTGCCTTCGAATGCAAGAGCATACCTCTGTGTTCCTGCATCGAGGCCAGAGCGGACTCCTCCCTGAGGAAAAGCCCGTGCTTACACAGGATGTAGTGTCCCGTTTCAGCATGAAGCATAACACACCTTGTTAAATGGACAACCTGCAGTAACAGGAAAGCCAGCCTCAGCTGTACTAGGAACCCTTCTTCTGCCAACATGGAGTAAAGTCCCCACGGTCCGCTGAGTAAACGATCAGTCAGTTTCTGTGAACGGGGATTCCAGCCCTGAACTGCTGTTCACAGCAGGTGGTCTGGAAGGTTCCTTTCCGCCCAGAGTAACCCCACCATTTTTCTTTTTCTTTTTCTTTTTTTTTTTTTGAGACGGAGTTTCACTCTTGTTACCCAGGCTGGAGTGCAATGGCACGATCTCGGCTCACCGCAACTTCCACCTCCTGGGTTCAGGCAATTCTCCTGCCTCAGCCTCCCGAGTAGCTGGGATTACAGGCATGTGCCACCATGCCCAGCTAATTTTTTTGTATCTTTAGTAGAGACGGGGTTTCACCATATTGACCCGGATGGTCTCCATCTCTTGACCTCGTGATCCACCCGCCTCGGCCTCCCAAAGTGCTGGGATTACAGGCTTGAGCCACCATTTTTCTTAACGTAAGATGCCTTAACGTAAGAAACTTTATTTCTAACAGTTAAATTCAAAATCACCTGACCTACAGGCAGGATTTGTCACGGTTCTTAATCATAGTAAAAGCTACTATAACTGACTGAAACTTGTTTTTTAAAAGGACTAATTTAAATTTAAAAAGGAAGCTCTGGGAAAGGTGTTAGTGGCTTTTTTGTTTCCAATTAGGGCAATTTTTATCAATGGTTTTCACAGCAATTAAGAACTTAGACTGTAACTTAGACTAGTAGTAATCTTCTATTACAGTATCTTACTTTAACATTTGAGATGACTTTTTAACATCTCCCACTGAACTGTAGAAAAAGGACATTCTGTAGTTTCTTGTTCTGACATGCGGGGCCCCGCCGGGATGTCGTTCTGTGCCCTGCCCCCACCCAGCCCCGACATCCCAATCCGTGCCTTCGTGGGGATGTCACACTGAGTGACAGTCGTCACCAATCTCCCTTTCCTATGAAGGGAGACATGTCTCAGAATTAGCCCAGTGAGCATACAGGCAGTTCATTCAGCTGTAGCTGCTACAGTATCATATGCCAATGTGGATGAAAATGCAGAGATGTATTGAAAAGGGGAAATTATATGTTAATATACATATATTTATGTGTATTAAGATGTTTTATCAACCTACAGTAGTAAAATTTTCCAAAGCAGTGGAGTAAGATTCACTTTGTGGAGGGGAGTCTAGTTTTTACATTAAAAATCATTCTTTGCATTGAGTACAACTGACATTTTTCTTTTAGAATTAACTGAAGCCAGAATTTACTTTGAAAAGTGAGGAAGTGAAACCATATGATTTATAAGTCTTTTAGAATCTTAACATTTTAAGGAACTTTATGCATCTGAAAAATTGAAATTATATGTCTCATTAGCATTTCTCTCATAATTTATTTTGCATCACATAAGAATGAAGACATAGGATTTGATCAGTTTGGTTTAAAAGTATATTTGTATCAGTCCAATATTGAAATAGCTCCATTTATAAGATTTACATGAGTTAATTGTGTGTGTGTGTGTGTGTGTGTGTGTGTGTGTGTGTGTGTGTGTTCTGTGATGGAATCTAATTCCGTTGCCCAGACTGCAGTGTAGAGGGTCATAAGAGCTCACTGCAGCCTCAAACCTCTTGGCTCAAGTGATCCTCCCACCTCAGCCTCTGACTAGCTGGGACTACAGGTATGTGCCACCAGGCCTGACTAGATTTTGTTTGAATTTTTTGTAGAGTTGGGTCTTGCTATGTTGCCCAAATTGCACTTGAACCTCTGGCCTCAAGTGACCCTCCTGTTTAGGCCTCCCAAAGTGCTTGGATTAGAGTTGTGAGCCACTGGTGCAAGAATTTGTTGTGGCTGAGCGTGGCAGCTCACATCTGCAATCCCAGCACTTTGGGAAGTCAAGGTGGGCAGATCACCTGAGGTCAGGAGTTCAAGACCAGCCTGGCCAACATGGCAAAACCCCATTTCTACTAAAAAATAAAAAAATTAGCCAGACGTGATGGCAGGTACCTGTAATCCAAGCTCCTCGGGAGGCTGAGGCAAGAAGAATTGCTTGAACCCAGGAAGCAGAGGTTGCAGTGAGCTGAGTTCATGCCACTGCTCTCCAGCCTGGGCAACAAAGTGAGACCTCATCTCAAAAAAAATTTTTTTTTTCCTTACAAGAATGCTTTTACTCTAACTGGGCTAGGATGGAAGTCCTGAAGGTGTGTTTTGCCTTCTTTCAATTGTTATGTTTTCCCACCATAAGGAAAGGGCACTTCATCTACTCGAGACTCTCTGGCCTTGGAGGCCAAGAAACATGTTGTTCCTTGCTGTGACTCTTTCCTCTGCCCAGCACAAGTTCGAGGTCCATAACTACACAACTTGGATGAAGATACAGGTGAATTCTGAGTGAGTGTGTAGGAAGCGATTCCTCGTTTAGTTACGGATTGCTGCAGGTGCCTGCCCTGCCTTCCAGAAATTTACTGCTACGCAGGTGGGTGACTTCTGGGTACTATGCCAGTTTGCCCTTTCTTGGAACTAAAAGTTGGTTAATTGAAAAGATTAACACTGAAGAACAAATGAACATATGCCTATTAATCTTCATGGGACAAGTTAACAAATTACCAGCCTGCTTGAATTTTGCTGCAACTCACAGAATTAAACTTCCGAGAGGGCTCTGCTGCTGCCTTGGGCCCAGGTGTGCATCCTGGACTTGGTTCCGCTCCCTCTCCCCTTGACCCTGTGTCCCCAAGCTCACTTATCAGCACAGGGACTGCTCTGCCAGGCATCTCACCCATTTCGCCCACCCTCCACCTCATGTCTCGCTGTAATGCCATCTCCATCTCTGCCCCCACCCAGCAGGCACCAGACTGACCCTGCATCCCCACCACAGGCTTGCTGGCATCAGCCCCATGGTGAGGCCGTGCTCAGGGCTTCTCTCTGCCCAACAGCCAGAATGCATACCTCAGGGATAGTCTGTTTCATCTACCTTTAACCTGATGGTGACACTGGAGAAAGCTCACCTCCATGGAAGAAATCATGCATGGAATGCATCCTGACCCCCAACATCTTCTGCGCGCCTCAGAGGCCTCACTGATGTCCTCCATGGCACACATTCTATGCACACATGCTGCCAAGAGCCAGCAGGGAGCAGAAGCATGAATGCCCTGCAGGCTCCTGTGCCCAGAGGGTACTGGGGAGTCCCTGGGAAGTCCTACCACCTCCTGTGCTTACCACGATGATGACCCTTCAGGAATCCCAGGTGAGTCACCTGCTCCCTGAATTCCAGTGCCCTTGTGTTCCACATGGGATTAATCAAGTGTATTTCACAGCGTCTGTGAGGGCCCTGACAGGAATGTTTGTGATCAGGTGCGTCTCACAGCGTTTGGGAGGACCCCGACAGGAATGTTTGTGAAGTGCCCTCCCACCCTAGTCAGCACGAAACAGTCGACAGTGGGCACTTCATTAAAGTCCTTTTGTTGATATGACTTTCTAAACCTTTTAAGCTTTCTTTCCCATTCCAATACTGCATCTATGGATAGACTGTGTGAAATATAAATTACAGAGAAAAAATTCAAATAAAATAATAAACAGAACTATAAAATGTAATTCACTTACCACTTCTCCATGCGTTGCATTTTCTACATTTATGCCATTAACCTGAACAGATGACAAATTAAGAATTTTAAGAATAATAGTTAATACACATTACAAATAAAAATGCGATAAGGTGAAGGAGTAACGTATACAATACTGACCTGCAGAACAGCGTCTCCTACGAACAACATCCCTGTCTGGTCAGCTGCAGGGTTGCAAAAGTGGCAAAAGTGTTAAGAGAAATCTCAGTGACACTTTGCTTTGTTGTGACAGTCATTTAAGCACACTTTGCAGCAACTAGAGAGGCCACCTGTGTGTGTGTGCCTGTGTGCATGTGCCCATGTGAGTGTGTGTGTGCATGTGCAGATGGGTGTGACCTTACGTATGTGTGTGCATGTGTGGGTATGGATGACATGCATGGGTATTTGTGAGTCTGTGTTGACATGCATGTGCCTGTGTGTACACATGGACATGTGTGTGGGTGGGTGCGGGTAGCGTCATGGGTATTTGTGAGTCTGAGCATGTGAGTCTGTGTTGGCGTGTATGTGCCTGTGTGTACACATGGATGTGTGTGTGATGTGTGGGTGTGGGCAGAGTCATGGGTATTTGTGAGTCTGAGTGTGTGAGTCTGTGTTGACGTGCATGTGCCTGTGTGTATACATGGATGTGTGTGTGATGTGTGGGTGTGGGTGCAGTCATGGGTATCTGTGTCTGAGCATGTGCATCTTGTTGACGTGTATGTGCCTGTGTGTACACATGGATGTGTGTGTGATGTGTGGGTGTGGGTTGAGTCATGGGTATTTGTGAGTCTGAGCATGTGCGTCTGTGTTGACGTGTGTGTGCCTGTGTGTACACATGGATGTGTGTGTGATGTGTGGGTGTGGGTTGAGTCATGAGTATTTGTGAGTCTGAGCATGTGAGTCTGCGTTGACGTGCATGTGCCTGTGTGTACACATGGATGTGTGTGTGATGTGTGGGTGTGGGTGGAGTCATGGGTATTTGAGTCTGAGCATGTGCATCTGTGTTGACGTGTGTGTGCCTGTGTGTACACATGGATGTGTGTGTGATGTGTGCACATGGTGTGGGCAATGTCAACACACACCAACAGGCAGACACTTCAGGAAAACGAGACTGGTATATGTGTATTAAGGGAGCTGCTTTCCAGTCACAGAAGACTCGTTTAATGTGAAAAACAAATGTCACTTCCTCCTAACAAAGGATTTTGTTACAGGATATGGAAAATCTGATGTATATTTTTCTTTAAGTGTGCAATGAGGAATTCCCAGAGCCACTAAGCATTTCCCCTCATTCTCCTAAACAAATGTACCCAGACTGCTCTAATCAAAATGACTGTACCTAGAATATTGAAGGCAAAAAAGAGGAAAACATTGTATAGGAAAGTTCACTATAATCTACATGGCATGTTTTTGCTTAACCTTTCCATCGTCACAGAGGCAGAGAGAGCCCCATTCAATATGACTGAACAAATCTGCACAAAATCTGACGCTTTTTCCCCCAAGTTTTGCTTTCATATACGTGTGTTTCCATTGTAAGTCTTTGTTTAAATAGTGGAAAGTAAGTAATAACCTATTCTTTGAAAAGGGAATACTCTTGACAAACTATAGACAGATTAAATGCCAATTCTAAATACTACTTCTTGTGTTTAGCAAATATTAAATCATGCTGAAAATAAACTGTAGTCTTCATATCACTGTAGGTAGTAATGGTACCGATTTTGTACAACGACAGTACTGATGTTAAGTGATTCAAATAAAGTTCTCATTTGCACTGAAACTTTCCATGGCAACGCTGCCATGGCCCGGGCAGCAGTGGAAGCTCTTCTCCTCTGTGCCATCTCCATGTGTTCAAGCTGCCTTCTCTGTGTCTCTGACTCTCACTGTCTCTGTGCCTCTCTGTATCTCTCTCCCTAGACACACCAGGGTGGGTTGCCTCCTGAAAACATTTATTGATTATCTGGAATAATGGGCTCTGGGCTGGGGCCTCAGAGGCATTACAACCCTAAATTTTAAGGGAATCAAAGCCTAACAGAAGAAAGTACCCATAGAACATGTGCATCCCATGTGAAATTACACATATACAGTGACTATATAGATCATGTAATTAATATGGATTGTAGATTCCATGTGAAATTACAAATGTGTAGTGATGATATAGAGTGGATAACATGGATTCTGGATTCCATGTGAAATTACATGTGTAGTGATTATATAGATCATATGGATTGAGGAGTCCATGTGAAATTACACATGTGTAGTGATTATGTCAATCATATAATTAACATGGATTGTGGATTCCTTGTGAAATTACACGTGTAGTGATTTCATAGATCGTATAATATGGTTTGTGGATTCCATGTGAAATTACATATGGAGTGATTATATAGATCATATAATTAATATGGATTGTAGACTCCATGTGAAATTACAAATGTGTAGTGATGATATAGAGTGGATAACATGGATTATAGATGCCATGTGAAATTACACAAGTATATTGATTATGTAGATCATACAATTTATATGGATTATGGATTCCATGTGAAATTACACATGTGTAATGATTATATAGATCATATAATTAATATGGTAGAGGGTAAGGTAGAGGGTGAGGTAGGCGGTGAGGTAGAGGGTGAGGTAGGCGGTGAGGTAGAGGGTGAGGTAG
>CM052654.1:141045420-141071549 GCA_028533165.1 Leontopithecus rosalia
TGAGGTCTATTGGGGGAAATAGGGGAGGGACAGCGGGGGGGGAGCAGGGGAGGGATGGCATGGGGAGAAATGCCAAATATGGGTGAGGGGGCAGAAGGCAGCAAAACACACTGCCACGTGTGTACCTATGCAACTATCTTGCATGTTCTGCACATGTACCCCAAATCCTAAAATGCAATAAAAATTAAAAATAAATAAAAAAAAAAAAAAAAAAAAAATCAACTCAAAATGGATCGAAGATTTAAATGTAAGACCCAAAACTATAAACTACCAGATAAAAAAAAATAGAGGCAATGGTTCTGGACACTGGTCTGAGAAAAAACTGTACGAATAAGACCTCAAAAACACAGATAACAAAAGCAAAAATAAACAAAGGGATATATAAAACTAAAAAGGTTATGCACAGCAAAGGAAACAATACAGTGAAGAGACAAGCTACAAAAAGGGAGCAAATATTTTTAAACTATTTATCTGACGATGGATAAATATCAGAGATACAAGGAACTCAAATCTCTCAGCAATGAAAATAAATAATCCTACTGAAAAATATGCACATGATCTGAACAGACATTTCTCAAAAGAAGACAAATGACTAAATATATGAAAAAATGCTTAAGATCACTAATCATCAGGGCAATGCAAATAAAACCACAATAAGATATTATCTTACCCCTGTTAGAATGGTTATTACTAAATAGAACCAAAAAATGACAAATGTTGGTAAGGGTGCAGTGAAAAGGAAACTCACACACTGTTGGTGATAATGTAAACTGGTATAACCACCATGGAAAACAGTAAAGAGGTTTATCAAAAAAATATATAAATAAAAATAGAATTACCATATGATCTGGCAATCCCACCACTAGCATTTAACCAAAGGAAAGAAAAACAGTATGTCAAAGATATATCTGCACCCCGTGTTAATTTTGCAATAGTTGCAATAGTCAAGATATGGAACAAACCTAAGTGTTCCGCAACAGGTGGATGAATAAAGACAATGTGGTCCATACACACAATGGAGCATATTCAGCCAAATGCTGCCATTGTGGCTGCATGGGTGCACCTGAAGGACAGGACTTTAAGCGAAGTCAGCCAGGCCCAGGAATTTAAACACTGCATGTTCGCACTCATATGTGGAAGTTGAGCCAGATAGGAGGAATACTTCTAGTGTTCTATAGCACTGTAGAATAATGACTGTTAGCAGTATTATATTACATATTTTCAAACAGCTAGAAAAGAGTATATTGAATGTTCCCAACATAAAGAAATTATAAATGTTGGAGATGATGAATATGATAATTACCCTGATCTGAGCACTATACTGTATGTATTGGAGCATCCTTATGTACCCCATAAATATGTACAATTGTGTTAATTTAAAAAACCAAAAACACAGCTTCATCCTATCCCTGTACACCACACCCTAATATCTACTTCTGCCATTTATTATACCATCACATCCTATTCTGAAATTTATTAACTGATCTAATATGCTACTTTTTGCCACAAGAGAGAAAAAGTTTCTCAATTGAGAATAAAGTAAGCAAAGCACACATCAATATTAAAACAGCTGACATTTATGTATTGTAAATCTGCAAGAAAAGAAAGGTAGAATGTCCATCTAAAGGATGCCAGATGAGTCTTTCCTTTTGTGATTTAGACTTAACAATAATTCATCTGTAAAAAATTTCTGTTTTGGAGGTATGGTAAGTTATTAAGAGTTTTGAATGACTAACACCAAGATATTAGAGGAAAACAGTAAACTTCAAACCTAAGAAGGATACAAATAAAAATATGTACAAATGCATGGGTGCTCTGAAAGCAAAGGAAGGGAGGCAAAAAGCAAGAGGAGGACAGGAGGGAGAAAGAAGGGGAAAGCTCAGTTTCCTGTCACACACTCTTGACTTTAAAAAGGATTTAAAAAAACCCTCTACTTTCATAATAAAGTTCATGAATGAAGAAATGGACAGTTTTAGTATTGTGAAATATACATGCTATGCAAGAAATCTCTCGAGTAACCAGACTTTAGTAGCTACAGTTAATATTTAGCATACTAAAATGAAGAAGTTTAAATAAAAAAATGATATAACATAATTTGAAGGTTAATGCTGGTGTTGATTCAAATTGTGAATGTTCGTGGATGTCCAGTAGATTTTTGTGACTATTTTTTAATAATAAGTGTGTCAGTTCAAGGCACATAAAAACATGTTATACATAGTAAAATGATTACTAGAGTAAGGCAAATTAACATATCCATCATCTCACCTGGGTATCCATATTTTTTGTTTTATTTTGTTAGCGTGTCTGTGTGTGTCAAGAGCAGCTAAAATGTAGCAGGAATACCCAACACAGTATGATTGTGTGACCTTTAGTCCTCATGCTGGGCACTGAACCTCTAGACTTGCTCACCTACTTGTGTACTGCTTTGCATCCTCTGACCTACAGCTCCTCATTCTGCCCCACTGCCATCTCCCCACCGCTGGTGACTAGTGTTTCATTTTCCTCAGATTCCACACAGAAGTGAGGTCATGCGGTATTTCCCTTTAATGTCTGGCTTGTTCCCCCTGGCATAGCGTCCTCCAGATTCATCCCTGGCGTGATAAAGGGCAGGACCTCCTCCTCCTTAAAGACTGAATAACATTCCATCCTATATATTTTCAAATGGTAACTGACAATTTATAATCACATAAATTTACAGGGTAAAAATGTTATGATTTATGAATGCAATGTGGGATAATGAAACCAAGCTGGTTAACATATCTATGACCTCAAATACTTCACAGTCTTATAATGAAAACACTTAAGATAATTTTCTTAGCAATTCTGAAATGTACAATAATCTATTAAAAAGCTATCTTTGCCACAATGTGCAATAGAAATTTAAAAATATACTCCTCCTGCATAACTGAGAGTCTGTGGCCTCTGACCATTGCCTCCATTCTCCAATGCCCAGCCTCTGTAACTGAGTCTGTGGCCTCTGACTATTGTCTCCATTCTCCAATGCCAAGCCTCTGTAACCCCCATTCTTCTCCCTGCTTCCATGAGTTCCATTTAGATTCCATATGGAAGTGACAGCATGTGGCTCTTGTCTTTCTGTATTTGCCTTGCCCATTTTTAATTAAGTTACTTGTTCTCCAAATAACTTGAATTAATTCTTCATAAATTTTGAATATTAACCTCTTATCAGATAGATGTTTTGCAAATATACTTTCCTAATCCATAGGCTGCAGTCTTGTTTTCTCTGCTGTGCAGAAACTTTTCAGTTTGATGTAGCTCAATTTATCTATTTTTGCTTTTGTAGTCTGGAGCTCGTGGTGTGACAGCCAAGAAGTTATTGCCAAGGCCAATATCGAGGAGCTCTTCTCCTGTGTTCTCTTCTAGGAGTTTAATGGTTTCTGATCTTACAGGTAGATTTTCTGTATGGTGTAAGGTAAGGGTACAGTTTTACTCTTTCACATGTGGAAGCTATTTTCCCAGTAACATCTATTGAAAAGACTATACATCCTGCATTGTATCCTCTTGATGCCCTTGTCCAAAATTAGTTGAACATATCTGTTTAGATTCACTTCTGGGCTCTCTATTCTCCACTGCTGTATGTGTCTGTTTTTCATACCAACACCAATATTGTTTTGATTACTATAGTAATATAACTTTAAATCAGAAATTGTTGTGCCTGCAAGTTTTTTTTTCTTTGAACTGTTTCACCATTCAGGGTCTTTTGGGATTCCATATGAATATTTGAATTGTTTTTTTTCTGTTTCTGTGAAAAATGTCATCGGGATTTTCATAGGGATTACATGGAATCTACGTATCACTTTGGCTCATACGTATTTTAGCAATATTATTTTGATCCATGAGCTCAAAATATCTTTCCATTTATTTGTTATCTTCTTCAATGTTTTGAATTGTCTTCATCAATATTTTATAGCTTTTATTGTACAGGTCTTTTATCTCCTTGGTTGTATTTATTGCTAAATATTTTACTTTTTCTGGTGCTTGTATTAATAAATGGGATTGTTTTCTTGATTCAAGCTATTATTTGTGTATAACAATGCTATTGACTTTTGCATATTAATTTTGTATGCCGAAACCTTACTGAATTTAATCTGGTTCTAACAATTTTTCTGTGGAATCTCTGGGGTTTTTATATACAGAATCATGCCATCTGCAAACAGATAACTTTATTTCTCCCTTTCTGATTTGGATGCCTTTTATTTTTTCTTGTCTGATTGTTTGTGCTATTGGTAGAAGGTTCATTGTTCTGTGTAAGTGTGTCAACATCTTATGAGCCTCATGTCCAACTTGACACTCCACTATAGTTCAGGTGGCCTCCATGAGAGAACCCACCCTTCAGCTGAGGACACTTCCCAGCACTGAACAATAAATGTTCCGCAGAAGAATGACTGAAGGGTTCTCGTTCACCTTGCCTTGCTTTCTGGAACAACAAACCCTTTCCTTTCTGTTGCAATTTTCTGGGTGTTTTCTAATTTTCTCATTTGTCTCTCAAATATACACATCAAATTAGCTATAGGGCTCAAGCCTATCCAAACTCTTACAGAAACATGATTATTACATTATTTATTACCATTTATTGAATTAAATGGAATTAAACTGTGGCTGTGACTGAATTTTATTTGTAGCTAAGGAGATGATATGCTATAGCAGGAAGAACTGGATTTTGAGGGAAAAATCTAAGTAAAGGACATAAGTAAAGGACACTTTACTAGCCCTTGTTAGCTGAGTAAAACTGGACAACTCATTACTCTTCTGTTTATCTGCTGCCCTATTAAATGTGAATAATCATGGATCTCTTGTCCATTTCACACGGTTTTTATGAAGATCCAGTGAAAATGGAAGTTATTTTCTTGTGACAAAATATCAGGGTCAAGAATTCCTACACAGATGGCGCCCTAACTTCCACGACCCTTTTCATCACGTGCTCTCCTCATCCCCTGTGTGTGTGTTACCTGCAGTCTGGCTTGGGTTTCGAAGGTTTTGTCGTGTTGGAAACACCACATGTAAATTCCATCCAATCACAAAGGAGGGCTTCATTCTTCCTCACGTTATTAAGTATGAACTGGGTGATCACTGAGGGAAAGCCACCGTGATGAGGAGTAAAAGGGGCTTAGGGGACTTGGCCAGGTTGCCTTTGCTTTCCAAAAGCATGACATGTCAGGATGAAGACATGCGCACAGCTCTCCACACCAAGCACCTGAATGACAGTGTGCATCCACTATTACCAAGGAACAAGGTGAGAACCTCAGGGGCAGGGCCACCAGGTGTGTGTTCTAACCTGCTGTGACATGTGGGGGAAGCTGAGCTTCCAGGTGAGGGTAGAGACTGGGGGTGGACATCGTGTGTCCCCCCCACGTCAGAGCAGGGCGGAGACAAATGTGGCTGCAGGACCCAGGACGCTGAGGTGAGCTCAAAAGCCCAGCCTAGACAATGGCTTTTCTGGAAGCAATGGAGTCGTGGATGGTTTCTGGGACAGGGGCAGCTGAGTCCTGAGGAAGAATCTCATCGGAGGGAGAGTAAGCAGGAGCCTGGCATCCTCAGTACTGAACCACGCTCCGAGTGATCCAATCCTCATAAAATCTATGTATAGAATGGGTCAAATCCAATCACCCATGGTGATTTTAGGTATAAAAATAGACTTTTTGGTGACCAGCTGCTGAAGGCTGGCAGGATGCCTGAAGCAGCATGCATGTGGTTCCTGGCATATGGGCCTTGGCAGGGGCACACACCTCACTGAAGTGGTGAATGAATGTGTGAAGGATGCCAGGTCTAAGCAGCTAAGGTGCACCTCACACAGAACCACACATGGCAGCCACCATATCGAAGCTGTAAGTCCTGCAGCAGATGCCTGAAACCACAGACAGAAACAAACCCCAGCCAGGGCCTTTGCATGGCATGGCTGGCAAGGGCAAAAGGCAAGTGGGGCCACCCACTCTCCCTGCCCTGACCCAGCCCTCCCAACCTCATAGCAGAGCCCAGCCTGCTCCCACGGTTCAGCAGAGGGCAAAGTGTGTGGCTCTCTGAGGGCAAAGTGTTAGGCTCTCCCCTAACTAACTGAGGGTGGCAGAAGGTCCTCAAACAACTCATCAAGAACTTGTTCCCTCAGCCTTTCTGAGGGTGGACTTGGGTCTGGTTCTGGTGGGTGAGACGGAAATGAAGGAAGACTGTCAACACTTTCCTTCCTGGAGATGGAACCATGGCGCTTCTTCGGGGCTGGTGCCCTATTTCCCTTCTTTCCTACCTAAACCGAAGATACGTTATCTTGAAATACAGCCACCATTTTGCAAATATAAGGCAACGAATGTGAGGATAAAACCCACGAGCTAAGCATGGTGCCACAGGAGGATGGGAAGATACTGGGAGAAAACCACATCAGACTCAGACAGCTGGATTTCTCGTTCAGTGAGATGAGCAAGCCCTGTTCACTCAAACCACCACAGCTGAGAGGAGTTCACAGCACACACAGCCTCTCCTGGAACAGAGTCCCCAGGTTTTCACAATGCCAGCACCCCCGGGCCATACACACTGACAAGTGACATGGGCAGGGCTCAGGCCAGGCTGACAAGTGAGTTCTTCCCCTGAGGAACATACATGCAGAAACCTAAAACTTAGGTAAACATGTGCACATTTAAAGTCTATTGACTTGACAAAAGAAGTTCAACGATAAAAAGAAAGCTCCATACAAAGTGTTTATTTCTAAATTATCCTGAGAGAACTAATCAAGTCTCCTATCAGTAATCAAATAACGCAAGCATCAATAGCACAGAGACTAACACTCAGCTGGCCGCAAAAGAGACTGCTTTGTCCTTTTCCGGTTTAATGATTTCACTATTAGTGCACTAGGAAGTATCAAAATCACATTACTCAACCCGAGGAATGTAGAAAAGTGAAGAATTAACGAAGAAACGCCGTAACCACATGGCACCTACAAACGTTCTAAAGAGGGACAGCACCTATGAGGACCCAGAGAGGGGTCTTGGGGTCACACCCCGGCTGAGTCATTTGCATGGGTGTCCCTGTGCATGCAGTATCTTTAATGTGTCTTTGCCTCAGTGTCCTCATCTGTAAAATGGGAATGAAAATCCCAGTATCTCATAGTGTAAAGGTCATATCATGAATGCCTGAAAGACAGAAAGTATTAGCAAAAATGTCACTGTATTTTTGTCCTTGGTCTTATCCACACATGACATACCATAACTTCTTTGTATCTTTGCTTATTGATTATCTTCTCCCACTATAATGTACATTCTCTGAAAGCAAGAAATCAGTGGGTTTTTTTTTTTTTTTTTTTTTTTTTGCTTCTCTAGCACACAGGACCGTGCTTAGCACTCAGGGGTCTGTAGCATTTGTTAACCGAATGACCAAATCTATGCCTGTGCACCTACAATCACAGCACGTGCAGAGGTTTTGTCCAGTGTTTATGAGGTTTAAAACCATCAAACGGATCATTTGTAGAAATTTATAATCATTACTTGAAAGGTTAATAAATTGAAGGAATTAAAATATGTGATTGATATTTGATGCTCAAGAATAATTATATTTAACATTTCAAACATAATATTAATAAATTTCTCATTAAACAGAATAAAAATAGTTATAGATCTCCCCCAAAATATACAATCTCACCAGGTATTAAATAACCTCTATTTGTGCTCAACCCTTTATCTGCACTGAGGAGATTCTCAGACCTAACTAGACCTCTTGGCCTCTCCACACCCATAACGTGTACCTGTGAAGCAAGCGTGAGTCCCTGTGATGAGAGGTCTGAAGGTCTCCACATTAGAGGGACTGGGGCATGGGGGCTCCGGGGCGTGTAATCCTGCATGCTCGGCTGCACCTGAATGGTGCCGTCAGAACCTCTGGCTTTGCCATGCTCCGCAAAGCTGCTGAGGCAATTCATACGCTCAGGAGCCACTTTATGAAGAACTGAAGGCACAAGTGAGCTGAGCCAGCTGCCTGACTTCACTGTGACATCTGGCCACTGTCCAGCCTCGGGCTGCCCACACCTAAGTCAGGCCTCAGGCGTCTCCTCTCCACCTACAGCAAGTCTCTGGAGAACCACCCCAGTGCCATTCATTTAATTTAAATGCCTCTCTTTAAACATTCTCTTACCCTGATAGGGTCCTCTGAGCTTTACCCAGGTCCGCTGGCCAGCAAATCAGCCCTGAAATGCAGCACGGATCCCCTGCCATCCAGAATGTCTGCTTCCGATATTCACTTAACATCCCAGTACCTGTGTGGGCCATTTCGTTAAATGCACCATCAGCCCAGCTGGTTCTAAGGCTAAACGAAAGCCTGGACCTGGCATGAGCCCTCCTTCCTCTCAGGCACACAGCCCACCCTTCAGCAACATGGGACGTGGGACCTCCAGGGACTTCCAGCCTCTGGCCACCTATCTACAAATTCACCAAAATCCCAGAAGGGCAGAGCGTGGAGGACCCTCCTGCATATGGCACTGGCTCTCCCCCTTCCTCCCTGCTTCCTGGAACAGTCTCCTTAGAACAGCTGGGGTGAGTTTTCCTATGCAGGAAGCTACTCCAATCACTAATTTTAGACAAACTTCAGCTGACTCCCTCTCATAGGATAAAATCATTAACCACGTTACAAAAAACAGCACCCTCTACCCGATCTCCCCTACCACGCTCTCGCTCACTTCACAGGAGCGTGATTAGCTGCAAACACACCGCACACGTGCTCACTGCCCACCTTCAGTAGTCTACAAGCTCTGCAATGACAGAGTCCTGCCGTGGTCTCTGCTGACGGCCCCAGAGGGGTCTTATTCATAGAAGTTGTTAAATATGATAGGATAAACTCATGGATAAATAAGCAAATTAATAATTTTTTTTTGAGACAGAGTTTCACTCTTGTTACCCAGGCTGGAGTGCAATGGCGCGATCTCAGCTCACCACAACCTCCGCCTCTTGGATTCAGGCAATTCTGCCTCAGCCTCCTGAGTAGCTGGGATTACGGGCATGCAGCACCATGCCCAGCTAATTTTTTGTATTTTTAGTAGAGACGGGGTTTCACCATGTTGACCAGGATGGTCTCGATCTCTTGACCTTGTGATCCACCCGCCTCGGCCTCCCAAAGTGCTGGGATTACAGGCGTGAGCCACCGGGCCTGGCCACAAATTAATAATTTTATATTTTGCTTTAATCTAACATCTTACAACTGCCTCATTCTTAAAATACAGCGAGATGAAACCTCGACCCACCTGGCTGCTCTAGCATCCCTGGAGAAAGAGAGCTGGAGAGCTGATCCCACCTGTCCAGGCCTTTCATCACCTTGGAATGACTGCGTATCTGCTCACGCAGAAGAGGTTCTAAAATGTGGAGGAATGCAACAGCTTCTCTTAGCGTCTGCAGGTATTGCTAGTTCTAGTTAATCCCTGTGTTTGGTCTGTCTGCATCCTGACCCACCTGGCGACTCCGTGCCCTGTGGGTTAGACGGATGCTCTCCTGGGCTCTGGCACCTACCTCCCACAGTACCTCCTGCACCCCCTTCATCCTGAGGCCAGAATCCCGTGTCTGTTTAACACAGGCATTCAGGACAACCCAGAGGCTCTGCTTGCCTGTAAAACACTCGTTCTGTGTTTTACATGGAAGAGAGAAAATAAATGACACCAAGCTCCTGATCCCTAAAACCTCACAATTCATTGCCAGGACTTTCTGTTACTGAATGTGCATACAATGAGGATATGAATATGTCTATGAAACACTAACTCTGGCACAGCTGATGAAATGGATCCCGGTGGGGAGTGGCAGGTACAGGGACGAGCCAGATGAGTTCATTCCCCAGTGAGTGCTGAGGTCCTGGGCCTGGGTCTGGAGGGGTGGTGAGGATGGAGACAGGCGAGCTGGCAGAACAAGGGGGCAGCAGGGACGGGCAGTCCAGGCTCCGGTGGGGAATCTGCAAAGGGTATGGACTGCAAGCCTGAGGGCCGGCCTGGGAGGAGTGTGGGGACCTCCTCCTGGGGCGCCCACACTGGAGTTACTTGTGAAGCTTCCAGCGTCCGAAGAGAATTGCATCAGCATGGTCTGCAGACTGTTGGGAATCTCCTGGGTCCCAGTTTCTCCTGACCACACCCACCAAGCCTTGGCTGCTCCAGGCAGGGGTGCTGGCTCAGGAGGGTGCATGGCTGCAGCCCCAGGTTCACACACTCCAGGAGGGTGGCCTTCTTGACCAGTTTCTCCTCTTCCGGGTAAAATAGATTTTCTTTCTGAATTGACCATAAAAATCCTTTACTGAATATTACTATTGGCTAACCTTAGCCTCTATTCTCTTCTCTGAGAGACTTTTCATCATATCCACCAATTAACAACAACAAAACCCACTAATTAAAATAACTGAAAATGTTCGTGGAGATGAGAGGACAGCCACATCGGGCCATGCCTTCTTTCAAATGTCCATCAGCCAGCCAGATGGCTTTGGGGTGCAGCAGGAACTAACCGTGCCCGACACAGCAACAGTGGACCCACGGCTCCTTGTGGAATCTGCTTTATATGCACCAAAGCCCTGGGCTCTGCAAAGCCGGTCAATGACACAACTGCAACACTTGATATAAAATATACAACAAAATATTGTAGTCCAATTGAATCATAATGTTTCTAAAGCTCTAAAAACCTTCAAAAAGACGCCAGGCATGGTGGCTCATGCCTGTAATCCCAGCACTTCGGGAGGCCGAGGCAGGCAGATCACCTGAGGTCAGGAGTTTGAGACCAGCCTGGCCAACATGGTGAGCCTCTACTAATAACAGAAAAATTAGCTGGGCATGGTGGTATTCATCTGCAATCCCAGCTACTCGAGAGGCTGAGGCAGGAGAATCACTTGAACCCAGGAGGCGGAGTTTGCAGAGAGCCAACATCTTGCCACTGCACTCCCGCCTGGGCATCACAGCAAGACTCCATCACGGTGTTGGGGGAGGGGAGCAAAAAACCAAACAAAACAAAAAAACTCAAAAAGAATTATTTTTCATTCAGACGCCTGCATAGCTCTCTCGCTTTTCCTGTTATCTTGGTTATAATGAACACTCTAATTCTTATAAAACTGAAACTCTGGTGAAGGACCGTGGCAGGTGTTGACGTGATGTGATTTCTGCCCAGTGCTCTGAGTGTCAAAGTGAAGAAATTCAATGAAGCACGGGTAAAGGGCGGTGGTAACTATGGCTCTCGTAAAGCAGCCAAATGCCTTGTCATCTGATTGGTGATGCACATGAATAGATGAAGGAGATTCCCACTGTCCCTGAGGGAACGGGCTTTCAGAATCTGTGGGGAAAGAAGACCGTGCTGAGCTTGACTCTAGTCGGGCATGGTGAAGGGACATGGGAGGTGCAGAGTAAGTGGGAGACCCTTGCACCCCTCCCCACACCCCTGGCATCCTGAGAGGGGGTGGGGTGGGGTCCGAGGGCTTGCATTTAAAGCAATGTCTAGAGGGAAATTTATAGCAATAAATGCCCACATGAGAAGCAAGGAAAGATCCAAAATCAACACCCTATCATGAAAATTGAAAGAGCTAGAGGAGCAAAATCAAAAAAACTCAAAACCTAACAGAAGACAAGAAATAACTAAGATCAGAGCAGAACTGAAGGAGATAGAGACACAAAAATCAATAAATGCAGGAGCTGGTTTTTTGAAAAGATCAACAAAATTGACCACTAAAAGGGCTAATAAAAAAGAAAAGAGAGAAGAGTCAAATAGATGCAATAAAAAACAATAAAGGGGACATCACCACCAATTCCACAGAAATACAAACTACCATCAGAGATGACTACAAACAACTCTATGCACACAAACCAGTAAACCTGGAAGAAATAGATAAATTCCTGGACATTTGCACCCTCCCAAGCCTAAACCAGGAAGAAGTTGAATCCCTTAATAGACTAATAACAAGGTCTGAAGTTGAGGCAGCAATTAGTAGCCTACCAACCAAAAAAGTCCAGGTCCAGATGGGTTCACAGCCGAATTCTACCAGACATATGAAGAGTAGCTGGTACCATTTGTTCTGAAATTATTCCAAACAATACAAAAAGAGGGAATCCTCCCTAACTCATTTTATGAGACCAATATCATCTTGATACCAAAACCCAGCAGAGACTCATCTAAAAAAGAATACTTCAGGCTGATATCCACGATGAACATCGATGCAAAAATCTTCAATAAAATACTGGCAAACTGATTGCAAGAGCACATCAAAAAGCTTATTCATCACAATCAAGTAGGCTTCATCTCAGAGATGCAAAGCTGGTTCAACATATGCAAGTCTATAAATGTAATCCACCACATAAACAGAACCCAAGACAAAAACCATATGATTATCTCAAAAGATGCAGTGAAGTCCTTTGATAAAATTCAACAGCCCTTTATGGTAAAAACCCTCAATAAACTAGGTATCGATGGAACATATCACAAAATAATAAAAGCTATTTCTGAAAAACCCACAGCCAATATAATATTGAATGGGCAAAAACTGGAAGCATTCCCTCTGAAATATGGCAGCAGATAAGGATGCCCTCTCTCACCACTCCTATTCAATATAGTACTGGAAGTTCTAGCCAGAGCAATCAGGCGAGAAAAAAAAAATAAATGGTATTCAAATAGGAAAAGAGGAAGTCAAATTGTCTCTATTTTCAGATGGCATGATTGTATATTTAGAAGACCTCATCATCTCAGGCCAAAATCTCCTGAAACTGGTAAGCAACTTCAGCAAAGTCTCAGGATACAAAACCAATGTGCAAAAATCATAAGCATTCCTATACACCAACAACAGACTAAAAGAGAGCCAAATCAAGAACAAACTCCCATTCACAATTGCTACAAAGAGAATAAAGTACCCAGGAATACAAGTAACAAAGGATGTAAAGGACCTCTTCAAGGAGAACTACGAACCACTGCTCAAGGAAATAGGACACAAACAGATGGAAAAACATTCCATGCTCATGGATACGAAGAATCAATATCATGAAAATGGCCATACTACCCAAAGTAATTTATAGATTCAATGTTATCCCTATCAAGCTACCAATGACCTTCTTCACAGAACTGGAAAAAAACACTTTAAACTTCACATGGAACCAAAAAGGAGCCCACATAGCCAAGACAATATGAAGCAAAAAGAACAAAGCTATAGGCATCATGCTACCTGACTTCAAACTATACTACAAGGTTACAGTATTCAAAACAGTATGGTACTGGTACCAAAACAGAGATACAGACCAACGGATGAGAAGCAACACCACACATCTACAACCATCTGATCCTTGACAAACCTGACAAAAACAAGCAATGGGGAAAGGATTCCCTGTTTAATAAATGGTATTGGGAAAACTGGCTAGTCATGTGCAGAAAGTGGAAACTAGACCCCTTCCTGATACCTTACACTAAAATTAACTCCAGATGGATTAAGGATTTAAACATAAGACCTAACACCATAAAAACCCTAGAAGAAAACCTAGGCAAAAACCATTCAGGACATAGGTATAAGCAAGGACTTCATGACTAAGACACCAAAAGCACTGACAGCAAAAGCCAAAATAGACAAATGGGATCTAATTAAACCTAAGAGCTTCTGCACAGCAAAAGAAACAATCATTAGAGTGAACCGGCAAACAAAAGAATGGAAAAAATTTTGCAATCTGTCCATCTGACAAAGGGCTAATATCCAGAATCTACAAAGAGCTAAAACAGATTTACAAGAAAAAAACAAACCCATTCAAAAGTGGGAGAAGGATATGTACAGAAATTTTTCAAAAGAAGACATGTATCAGGCTAACAAACATATGAAAAAAAGCTCATCATCACTGGTCATTAGAGAAATGCAAATCAAAACTACATTGAGACACCATCTCACGCCAGTTAGAATGGCGATCATTAAAAAATCTGGAGACAACAGATGCTGGAGAGGACATGGAGAAACACGAACACTTTTACACTGCTGGTGGGAGTGTAAATTAGTTCAACCATTGTGGAAGACAGTGTGGCGATTCCTCAAGGATCTATAAATAGAAATTCCATCTGACCCAGCAATCCCTTTACTGGGTGTGTGTGTGTGTGTGTGTGTGTGTGTGTGTGTATCCAAAGGATTATAAATCATTCTATTATAAGGACACATGCACACATATGTTCATTGTTGCACTGAATACAACAACAAAGACCTGGAACCAACCCAAATGTCCATCAGTGATAGACTGAGCAAGGAAAATGTGGCACATATACACCATGGTACACTATGCAGCCACAAAAAACAATGAGTTCCTGTCCTTTGTAGAAACATGGATGAATCTGGAAACCATCATTCTGAGCAAACTGACACAGGAACAGAAAATCAAACACCGCATGTTCTCACTCATAGGCGGGTGTTGAACAATGAGAAAACGTGGACACAGGGAGGGGAGCATCACACACTAGGGTCTGTTTGGGAGGTCTAGGGGAGGCACAGCGTAGGGTGGGGAGGTTGGGGAGGGATAGCATGGGGAGAAATGCCAGATGTAGGTGACGGGAGGAAGGAGGAAGCAGTCCACCTTGCCATGTGTGTACCCATGCAACAATCCTGCATGATCTGCACATACACACCAGAACCTAAAGTATAATAAAAAAATAAAAAACTGAAACTCCTAGGTGTTCCCAGAAAAATGCTGCTGGGAGTGCGCTGGACCCTGGAGTTCTCTCTTAACCTACAGCCAGCGAAGGTTTCCTTCCAGACAGGGCCTGCTGCCTCTGAGGCTGAGGCTGCAGCTGGGGTTAGGGGCTCACTGGTCCCTAATTCCTGATTAAATGGAATGCCATCTGCTGCATGTTTAAAGGCAAGTTTGTAAGCTTGCTCAAAAAGGAGAAAAATGTGTTGATCTGACTCCTAAATGTCCTTTCGGTGAAAAAGAATCTTTACCCGGATGCAAATTTCATGGCAAATGAATCTATGAAACCTCTCTTGCCTGAGAACACATTCAGAGGTGCCGTGGGGAGTTCACATCCCACTGAGATAATCTCTGCAGCAGAACGTGATCTCCTACACCGCACACTGCTGACCTGACAGTCCACTGCCCTCTCTGAACCCACCTTCAGAGGGCTAGTGGTCCAGGTGTCCCCAGTCCCTCTTTAGGGCACTCTACCTGCATCCTGGGCTTACGGTTTGGGTAAAATTGGGTGAAATGAGTAAGAACTCTTGACAAAAAAGTATGAGCTTATCCTGCACTCTTTACCTGAAACCTCCACATTTCTGGCAGTGTGTGAAGAGAAGCATGTCCCCTCCAGGCACACAGCTGTGGGCCCCTACAGTGGCTGCACTTTCGATGTGAGATGCGTGAGGTCACCAGGCCACCCGGCCTCGCCTGCTCCCTGTGGTACTTCCTGTTCCGCTGCAGGCCCCCAGGACATAATGTAATCACCCACTACATGGACCACATGTCTGGCTGCCCCTTGCTCTAGAAAACCGGGAGAAGTGGCCTGAATCTGCACACCCAGGAGCTGCGTGACCAGCTGGGAGGAAGCTGGCCACAGGGACGCAGAATCCTCCTGACAAGCAGACAGATGTGTGCAGTTTAACTCAGGGGTTTATATTCAAAACCTAATTTTACGAGAAACAATCTGCCCAGTGGTGAGATGTGTGGCCAGAAGTCCCACCCTCACTTTGGGATTCTACACATGGCACCTTCTCCCTGTAAATGTCAGTTCTCCTTGTGATTCTCCCCAAAGCCAACATTTTTTTTCATGGATTGAAGTGGCAGTCACTGCAGTTCCCGCAGCTGCCAGGTGCAGAAAGGACAGAGTTCAAGCCCTGCCTGAGGGTCAGCTGCTCCTGTAACAAGTGCATTACCTTCTCACTGCCTGGAGGCTTGTGTATGGGATACTTCCTCGAATGCCATGGACTTCTCAGTCTATACTTAATTATCCTCAATTTTTAACACACCTTAAGAAAGTCAGTGTTCAAACCCCTGAATCATCAATATCTTTGGAGGATAACCTGATACATCAAACAGAAATTTGTGTCTCTCTTAAGGGCTGTAAGGATCAGCAGAGGTTAAAAAGGGCAGCCTCAGCTCAGGTCGTGAGAAGCATCCTCTGAAGCAAGACACAGCTACAAAATAAAATGGGAGTTTGGGTAATTGAGCCAAACAAATGTCTGCTCAATTAATCATCATTTTCAGTACTTTGTTATCAGACAAATGGCTGCAGTGCACACACAGGTCATTTTGTCGGTTTTACCTGCTTGGCCTTTGATTATTTTTGATATGACGACGGGGACGTTGTGCTCAGAACCTCCCTGAAAGACAAAGCCAACGGGGAAAACATGATTACCACTATCCACACTGGGAAAGCTCTTAAAAGGGAAAGAGCAGGAGTCGAGAAAAACATTTCCATACCTTTATACTCAGGCCCAAGCCGCCAACTGGCTGTCTGCGAAGTGTAACAGTTCTGTGCTTTAAAACATTTCAGAAAACAAAGCAACTTTAGGTTACAACGCTTGATCTGAAAGTGAATTCAAAATAAATTCTTCACTTAAGCCCAAATACTTGTTAAATTATATTTCCAAAGCAATCTTGGCTAAATACAGTAATGACACTATTTCAAATATTTAATCTGTGGTGCTGCACGGATGAAAACCAAGTGGGTGATAAAGAGCAGGTCCTGTTCCGTGCATTGTCTGAAATCCAGCGAGAGTCCCCGCACAGCTGTCACCTCATCTGCATTTTACTTGTGAGGAATGGGGCTCCGTGAAGAAGCGAGCTTCCCACCTTCTCCAAGGCAGTGAAAGGGAAGCAGGAGTACTCAGTTCTGTTTAAAACCTGTCTCTTCTGGCCCGGCGCGGTGGCTCACGCCTGTAATCCCAGTACTTTGGGAGGCCGAGGTGGGTGGATCACAAGGTCAAGAGATCGAGACCATCCTGGTCAACATGGTGAAACCCCATTCTAAAGATACAAAAAATTAGCTGGGCATGGTGGCGCGTGCCTGTAATCCCAGCTACTCAGGAGGCTGAGGCAGGAGAATTGCCTGAACCCAGGAGGCAGAGGTTGCAGTGAGCCGAGATTGCGCCATTGCACTCCAGCCTTTGTAACAAGAGTGAAACTATGTCTCAGAAAAAAAAAACAACAACCTGTCTCTTCCCGCCAGCCCCAGCACCGGCTCCCTCTTCACTGCGCCACTCTGCTAAAGTGAGCCATGTTGAGAACAATCTTTAACCAACAGTAACTCATGAATGATCAATGTTTTCACATCCTCTGACCACAGGTGCCTGGGTTGTTTAAAGTTAGGCTGAGATAAAAAGCTAAAAGCACAATAGGCCTCAACTGGCTGCTGAAATGGTAAAAATCTCCAAATCTCTTGTGCATTAAGCCATGCACAAATATTTTGCTGTGGTCTAATCTGATGAATGCAACTGTCACCAACTTCAGGTAGATAGGTGTGACTAGCACCCACTCTGAGGGGGCACACAGAGGTGGCCTGCGGTAGATGGGCAGTGGTTTAAGCATGCTTTTACCTCCAAAAGACACTACAGGAAAAAAGGAAATGGCATCTTTGAGTTCTAAAGGAAAACAGAAGCATGTTCAGATTGAATGGCTCTGAAAGGAGACTCCTGTGCAAAGCAAGGACACTGAAGGTGGTGGCAGAGCCCTCGCGGAAGGGGGGACCCGGGAGCCCCCAGCCTGGCCAGCAGTGCAGGTGCAGGTGCAAGAAGGCCGCTGTGAGAGCTTCCGCAGCCTGGGACACCCAAGGGTGTCCTTCTTAGGGGTGAATACTTTATAAATCTAAAGGCAAGAAACCAAAAATTAGAGCAAATATACCTCCATTGCAGTGTGTCTATGGGGACACAGCAAGCAATACCTTAATTGGAAATTGTACTATTTTGATCTCTTTTATACATGTAATATTTTTAACTGACAAAAATAATTATACACAGAAAAAGAGCTGTATTTCAGGGAATTTGCTAGGGAGTGATCATTTTGGCTTTTTCTTGCTCAGGCTGGATTCCACATGCCATGAGCAGCAAAGTCAGAGCCACTCCTGGGAAGTCCATACCATGGGTTCATACGGCACCCACATTCTCGGTATTTACCTGCAATGCCACAAATGCTTCCCAGCCACACTGCGCCAATGGACAGGCTCTTAAACCTGCTCATAAAAGCATTACTGACAACAGCCAAGATACGGACAGGTGAGAGAAGCAAGCAGATGCAGTAGACACACCAATCAGGACATCATTCAGCCGTAAAAAAGGAAACTCTGCCCTCTGTGACAACATGGAAGAATCTGGAGGACATCATGCTGAGTGGAATAAGCCAGGCACAGAATGACAAATCCACAGGTCTCTCCTGCATGTGGGATCTAAGAATGTTGACCTCAAAACAGAGTAGAGCCGTGGTTACTGGGTTTTGGGGTGGTGGGGTGGAGATGCAGGCCAAAGGGAGCCACATTTCAGCTGTAAGGTGAACAAGTTCTGGGCTCTAGTGGAAAGCATGGTGACTGTGGTTAATAACACGTTTCCTTGAAGTTTGCTAAGAGAATAAACCTTATGTGTCCTCACCACAAAAAACAAAGGTCGCTGTCAGGTGATGTACGTGTGCATTTCACGGTGTATGTGCATATGAGAGCATACCCTAGACACCTTAAGCATGTACAATTTTTATTAGTTACAGCTCAGGAAAGCTGAATGAATAAATTCCACTGTGCAGCTAGAGGGTTTCCAAGGATATCCTCTATTAAGGAGGGAGACGGAGTTACTCCCGCATGTGGGAAGCATATCATTTTCCTCCTCAACGTGTGGACTGGGGACTTTGCCAGAATGCGTCTCACAGTGAGTATGAACTGCAGGAAAGAGGGGGAGCTCACTCCCTCCCTCAGTAAATGCTGAACTCTGCAGGGTTCATGGCCAAGAAAGGGAGTGGGGAGAAAGGCGTCCACCTACCAGCTGCTCCTCTGTGTGACACAGTGAACGGCCTCACGCTTCTAAGAACTTTTTTGTGCAACAGAGACTGAAAACTGAATTATCTACATCATAGTAACTAGAGGCCTCTCTGTACAGAATTTCTGAAAATGCTCAGTAACATTTAAAAATTTTACCTATTAATGTAAGCATTTGAAACCAGGCAAGCAAGCAAGTATAAGATGAGACAAAATTCATTTTGAGATGAAACAAGTTAGCTTCTGCCTCGACAGACTGCCAAATAATGACATTTCAAAGTTGTCATTTGACTCACTTACAGATGTCAGGAAGATATGCCGAAATATCCTAAAATATCCCTGATATTTCAAAGAAAATATCAAGTAACTGATCACCTGTGGTAAAATCTGGACAAATGTTCTTAAGATAGGTAAGAAAAAATTGCAACATAAAAAACCAACATGAATATTTGTTTACCAGAACTTGAAGAGCTCATTCTCTATGACTGGGGCTAAGCCAGAACAACGTTTATTTAATTTCTGCGTTGTGCCCTCTCCTAAAATGTCCCTTTCTGTGTAAGTTTGAACTAGCCATTTATGTCTCTAAATCTCTCTAAAATTGAGCTCCTGCATCTGGAAAGTCAGGACAGTACTAGGAGCCCTAATGGGAAGTGCTGTGAATGGTACCGTGGCCCCTAAATTCCATGTTGAAATCCTCACCCCCAGTGTGACTACATGGGAGGCACGGCCCTCAGGAGGTAACTAAGGTCAGATGAGGTGATTCTGGTGGGCCCTGTCTGACGGGGTTGATGTCCTAAAGGAACAGGAAAACAAATCTCTCTCTCTCTCTCTCTCTCTCTCTCTCTCTGCGGCTGGAGCCCTGCTGTCTAAGCCAGCCCACCTGCGGTTCTTTGTCAAGGTGGAGCCCAAGCTGCCTCGGCAGGAGTCAAGGAAGATCACTATGGAAAGCACGTTATAGATCATCTGGTTTAATGAAACACCAAGACGGTTAACTTTATCCATGAAAAATTGTTCCTTTAACCACCTCATTCAACACCAAGGACTCTAGTGTGTCACAGTTGAGAGAAAAGGCTCAGCCAGTTTGTACTTTCACATTTCTATAAATGAACATTATATGATTATCAAGGCTCTACAATGTTAACATTAGCATATCTAGGAACTTAAATTTTCAAAACAAGATTTATAAAACTTACTGGATTATAAAAAGTAAGTGGGAAAACTTCTGCATTTTAACTGGAACTTTCCACATGGCAGCCCAGGATGCATGATGCCATCCTGCCTCCTGCATCCTTATTACTTTATGACCCCCTAGTTAATCCAAAGCTAATCATTTTAATTTAACATTTCTATAACGCTCTATTAACTGATATCTAGACAAACACATGTCATCAAAAGTCATTTCTAATGCAGCCAAAACAGTGTACCATTTCATTCATCTCCCAGTACATACCCCTTAAAGTCAAGGACGCACAAGCAGGTGTGGGTAGCGAGATGCCTGGAGGCTCATTACACATCTAATTATAAATCTAATTTATGGCCTGATTCCACTATTCAGTGCGTTCCCCCAGAATCTCCGCCTTTTCACTTTCCTTATTCAGGGGCTCTGCGAACTCATCAAAGGAACAAATTTATGATACAATCGAATGTACCATAAAACCTCTAGAGAACTGAGGTTGGAATCTAAGGTAATTGTTCCATAAGTTATTTTCAAATTCAGTCCTGCTTTTCTTTTCACAAACATATCAGATAAATTTTTTCAGAAAATATTCTGCATTTTATAATTTAATCCCAAACTATGTTTTGACATTTAATTACTGTTCACATCTTGGTGGCAGTATCAATATGCTAATAATAGGACACTGCTATCTCCACATTATCTTCTGACCACATGTTTTAAGGAGCTATTTTCTAGGACATAGATAACTCTTATCAATTACATACTTTTCATCAAACATAAAAAGTGGTTTTGGGGTACTTAAGATCAGATGTCTTACCCTGGTCTTCTGAAACTTTGTTCTTTATTACTGAATTACATGTTTGAATGGGTCTCACTTTCTACTGCAGATATTCAAATGGTGGACTTAACAATAGATTTAAATTTGTTATTGCTGCAAGCTCATGTTCAGATTTGAATACTGCAATTTCCAGAAAGATTTCTATCAGTTCCACAAGTAAAACGCTGCACCCCTGCTGAGGCCCTGGTCCCCCAGGTCTGCTCAGCTCAAAACCCTTCTTGCGGTGAGGACAGGACAGCCTGGAGTGTTAATCCCCCTGCTCTCTCCCTGGGTCCAAGTCCATCCCCTTCCCTTCCCTGGAGGTCTTCCTCCTCACAGGGGCCTGGGCCTCACCCTTGTAAGAAAAGAATGGAGATGTGGGAAAGGTCAGGGACATAGAAAATAAGGTGTTTTGTTTATTTGTTGTTTTTTGTATAATTAAAAGATTTGAAAGTTAAATTTTAAAAATCAGAAGTTTATAGATAAAGAAAATTGTGAAGTTTCTACTTTGCATCCACACATAAAAGATACTTTCAAACATACTTGTAGAATTTTATTTCAGGAACCAATGTGCTAACAGACTTCGCCCTGGGGTTCCGTGATGGGGGGTGTCAAAGAATGAACCAATCTGTCTTCCGCAGAGCTGGACATTCCCTTTGCCTTAGCAAACACTCTATGAGGTATCTTTCAGAATAGGCTGCTTGAATCTCTCTCCACTTTTTAAAAATAATTCAAATAAAATTTTCTAAATGGATGAGGGAAACTGCATTTGCCATCTGAAATAAGTACACTATTTCTCGTGTCTGGATGCAATGATTTCAAACTAAGAAGAGTTATGTGAAAAGTCTTGTGCATATTTGCCTAATCTGGATATTAAATTAAATCGTTAATAGAAGGATTTCAGTATAATGGGATTAGAGTTTTAAAAAGTGTGTAACTCCTAAATTTTAAAAATTAAATGATTCCACTTTCTTGAGTTGGATCTGGCTTCTCACAGTCAAAGCCCCAAGTATGAGTTTCTTCAGGTCTGAGCACAGCCCAGGAAATGGCACAGGCCATCCTTGGCCGGCGTTGTGGGGAAGCAGCCCCCCAGCCCCGACCTGATGTGGGGACAATGCCCTGGGGTCTCTGTGGGAGCTGCAGTCAGGAACCAGGCCCCTGGCCACCATGACCTTACAATGTTTGCATCCTGGCCTCAGAGTCCCTGGTCCATACAGAGCCTCTGCGTGGATCCCTGATGGGTGCAGGAGGGGAACTCTAAGAAGCTCTCCTCCTCTGAATTAGCTTCAAGGGCTTTTCTACCCTTAGCTCTCTTCCACTAGCCCCTGTGCTGATGGGCCTGGCTCTCGCGGGCAGCTGTCCCAAAGGGTCCAGGGAACTGAGGCTGGTAGCTTTCCTGACCAGTCTGTCCTGCACTATCTGGGCCGGTGATGAGGAGCAGGGCCGTCTTTCATGTCAGCTGCTTCTCCACACCTGGCGGCACTGCTCCTGCCAGTCAGCTGGGCACCCACCATGATGAGTCATGGGTGCCAAGGGGCCTGTCATTAACCTTCCACTTTGCTCTTCACAACCGTAACACAGAGCAGACACCAGCAGGGCAGGCAACAGACCCCCCAACCCCAGAATGTCAGGCTACCATCAGGTGGTAGTCAGGTGGCTGTTAAACTTTCTCTCTAAAACGATAATTGGGCACAGCCAGTCCCAGGGAAAGGCCGTCTCCCCGTAGACAGAAAACACCTAAAGCTGGTGATCAGCTTTTCCGGGTAAGATCTCAGGAGGTGGGCGAGCGGCCTCGAGCACTCACTTCCAGAAGAAAGGGCAGAGTTTAACTGGTGGGCCCACGACTTTCCTGCGGGAACTCAATCCCCTGAACCTGTGCACACCTCCAGTTATCACCTGTGCGCGCAGCCCCTCCGATGCGAAAGGCCGCTGTCAGAGCCCGCCCCAGGGAAGCCGCGGGGAAGGACGGCTGCAAACCGGGGACCCTGCCCGCCGAGAAAAGCGCAACCAAGGGCCGGACGGGGCACCGGATCTCTCACGTTACCCACCTGGCCCTCTTACAAGTGCCCTTTACTCTCTTTCGTTCCTGCTCTAAAACTTTAATAAACTTTCACTCCTGCAACCTGATGCTATGTCAGGGAAGAATCGAGTTTGCTGCAGACCCCGGAGGATTCACAGCTGGGAACAAGAACTCACCACACATGTGCCCAAAGTTAATTTCTAGAGAATGTGTGCATCATGGCAAGTAAGGCTTATTAAAATGTGTTGGCAATATTGAAAATACACATTTTCCTTGGGGGGAGAATTAGAAGTTTATAGAAAATTGTAACATTTTCTATAAAGTTATAGAAAGTTTCTGTAAGTTTATAGAAAGCAGGGACTTACATCCAACTAAGAATGTGCAGAAAACTTGCCAACTTTGGACAGTTCCTGTAACAGCTTAGAGTCCTTAAAGGAATGGACTAAGTAGATTTTAAGTACGCAGAGCAGATTTTATCTCCATGCGTCATAGACCCATTTAAAAGGCATGTTTGAAAAATGAGCACCTAATTGCATCCTATTCATCTACAATTGAAAAACACATACACAAATACGTTGTCTGTGGAGAAATGCATATGAAGGAAGAATTTACAAATGTAAATGTATCAGTAGATAGGTCAGCGAGGCGGCAGGCAGGCTCCAGCTGTGAATGCACACTTCACTCTTTAATAAAGTGGAGAGACCTGGAGCAATCTGATGCTATGTCAGCATATAATAAATATTAATAATTGCATGGGGTTCTGTTTGCTCACTTCAAATTTTCTAGGTTTGAAATATTATATAATTAAAATAAAAAATAATAAAAATGCTTGGCAGATTACGCAACTGTCTTTGCCATAAGATTTTAGTTACTGAAAGTTATATTCGAGTGACGTGCTTTGTGTACGATTTTCTTTACAAAGTGTGCTTTGTGCACACACCCTTGGACACAAATACATGTAAACTATTATTTTTAACTAAAACTTGGTGTAAACTTTTATAATGAATATGGCCAAACTATCCATTATTTTAAGGTTTTCATATTCTTTAAGCCAGAACTTTCCTTATTAAAGTGAACTCTATTCTAGGTACCATTAAATAACATTTTAATGAGCTAACTCAGTAGTGTTGAAAGCTAAGACAAAGGTGAATTTTGCAAGAGTTGGCCACTATCTAGGTGGTGAGAGATAAACTCTAGAGGTGTTGCTGATGACTGCATTTTTTAATTGTTTTGGAAGCTTTTTCAGCAAGACTGTCCACTTTTCTCCTTAAGATATGAATTTCAGAGCCCTGTTTCATCCTTGCAGCCTTCAGCCCCATACCTGTGAAATTTCAAAAATCACTTGCTTCCAAGTTTACCTGCACTTTTCCTGGCACTTTGTGCCTTACAGTTTGTTATGTTCCAGTCACACTGCCTCGCCATGCCATCCTCTGCTGTGGAGACGAATCTTTTGAAAATAAATTAATCTGAAAAAAAAGGGCAGTGGCCATTTTAAACACAAGAGAAATCAATTTCAAACAAGAACTGATTCCTTGAAGAAGTTTAGTTAGTAATTTTCATAAAAAGGGTATCTTCCCACTTAAGCCAGCTAGGCAATCAGGAAGCACATCTGGTTTACCCTGGGAAAGAACATAATGAAGGAAGAATTCATATTAAAGCTTGACTGTGGACGCACTCTAATGAGCTTATATAATTCTTCCACCAGTGGGCAGGTCACTGACAAATCAAAGCTCATAATGCAGTTGTGTTGCTTTCTGTTTTCTAGTTTCTAAGAACAGAAGCCAATTCTTCTTATGCAGTATTCCATTTGTAAGTGTGCAGTGTACAGCAGACCTTCCCTTAATGGCCTAATGAGAGCTCACACGCCCTGAGCAGGACCAGGGGCACCAGGGGGAGTGGGCTCTGACCCAACCAAAAAAAGACAGGTGAGGTGACATGCACAGGAATCAAGGCTGGCTCACTGCATGAAGAAGCACACTGGAACTGGCTTTCAGAAACAGGGAAGAAACAGATTTTGTGTTGGGATCTGAGAAAAATGCAAAAGTTAACAAATTAATAAATGTCTATCGATGTAGTTATCAACAGAAAAATACATAATGCTGAAAAAGTGTCAGATTAGCTTAGAAGAGTTGTTACTACATTACTTGTATTTTGGATGAATCATAATGTATTATAAGGGAAATTGGTCGTTTGTCTAAATTTAAGAACATAAAATAATGAACACTAACGTTAGAATAAAAAAAAAGTGTAAAGCAGAAGCAATGTCTACTCCTGATTTTGGACCCAAAGAATAAGAAGCAACTCGGGAGTGAAATGTAGATAGAAATGTAGATAAATTAAAGTAATGATGAAATATTTATTTTATGACAAGTATAGAATTATGTATATCGTGTATAGAATTCACATAAACTGCCTACATGTTTTCAAGTGTCACGATACATTCAACACTCTGAGAGAATTTAACTTCTTCAGTCCAAGTTAAAATCAGTTCTTGGGTTTCCTTCACATTGGGTGTTATATAAGCAATATACCTACATTTAACAAATGATTTTCACAAGCTTAGTGAACTACTGTAATTGCCTGCCTTTCGAAGCTGCAAAGGCTTGAGACTGACTCCATTAGTACATTACTTACTATATGTTATGTGATGGTCTTAATTTGCATATTATAAAATGCATCTTTTTATGCATTTACTGATGTGCTCAATCATTCCAAAACTGCACAGTTGTAAAGATACATACAGGAAACAGATGAAAAACACCATGGTCTTTGATTTTAAGCTACATATATTCTAACCGAGTGGCAAAGTCAGTATCTCATCCTGCAGCCTCAGCAGAGCGTGGCAGGGGCCTAAACCGCATTTCCCTGGGAACAGTAAGGGGTAGGTCAGGGCGTGCGCAAGATGGACTCTCAATTTGTTAGTTAAGTCTACAAATTTACATTACCCTGACAAAGCCTTCCTACAGGACAGACAGAGCAGCGATGCTACACGAACCCCTCCAGACTCTTCATGAGGCCAGCACAGCGTGACCGCAGGAGCAGGCAGGCATCCCCCGAAGGAAGCAGCTGTCTTTCTATTCACCCCTCCTGGGAGCTGCCGTCCATCTAAACCTGAGGGCTGAAACCTGCCAGCACTTCCGGAAACTCGTCAGCCCCGCCTCCTTGACTTCCAGCTCCTCCTGCTCCTCCTGCTCCTCCTGCTCCTCCTGC
>CM052654.1:141072049-141099415 GCA_028533165.1 Leontopithecus rosalia
GGCAGTTAGGACTTTATTTGTGAGCATCCTTTGCGCTGTCCTGCCCAGCTAGGAGGCCCTCTAGTCACTATTTGGCTGCCGAGGCTCCGCCCTGCTGGCGTGAGGTCCACCCTTTTGCTCTGGACTCAGTCCTGCTGTTTTGGGCTCCGCCCTACTGATGTAGGCTCCGCCCTGCTGATGTGGTCTCTGCCCTGTAGGTGGAGTCTCTCTGTTATTGCGGGTTACCTTGGCAACGGCTGACTGCATCAGCAGTGGGCGGGTACCTCAGTAGGGGCCGAAGCTCTCGGCAATGGCAGACGCCCCTCCCCCACCGAGCTGCACAGTCATGTGTTCCGCTCTTCCCGCAGTGGAACTCTCAACCCCCAGCACTCCGAATCGACTTATTGCTTGTCCCTGTGGGGGTGGGACCCGTCGAGCCTGATCAATTGGCTCCCTGCTGCCTCCGAGCCTTTTTGCTTTTTTTTTCTTTAAGTTGTAGGGTTGACTCTCTCCCAGGTGCCTCAGCCACTGGCCGAAAAGGCACCGGGATCTGTGTGATTTCCCGTGCAGCCACCCGCTGCACTGGTTCACAATTCACCTCCCAGAAATCTCCTGGTCTAGTTCACCGTCCAAAACCCGTTCAGTCAGATGAACATGGCAATCTGCCCTCCCAAGTCTCAAATTGCTGGTTTAACAGGGCGCCCAGACCCGTGTGTTTTGTGCGCCGGCCGCTGTGGCGGCGCTGGCTACCTGGCCGTGCCAGTGGAGAGTGCTGCGCTTGATTCCTGCGTGCCTTTTACACCTGGGCTTTTCCCCCACTCTGTGGGCTATAAGGATCCATCTGAAAATGCGGTGTTTGCTCACCCTCTGCGTCTTGACTGAGAGCTGCAGTGGTGAGTTGCTTCTAGTGCGCCATCTTCCTCCCCCTCCATATATACAAAGATGTTGTTCTTACAAAACTGGCAAAAACATAACAATGTGAGCTCCTCCGGGAAGAATAAACCTCAGTGAGAAAGAATAAAAAACACAGGCAAGGAATCTAAATTTTCCAAATGTGCCACATATTTCATTAGATGCCGTGTCTGACTGTGACATTAAATTAGGACTAGGCCTCTGACTTTTCTTTAAATAATAAAATCTTTAGTTACTTGATTTACCAGGTTTTTCACTCACTTGAACCATCTGCAAAACTGTTACAAAGCTGAATTTGAGTTCGATGTGTCAAAACAACAATGCAATTCCTTTTAGAAGCAAGTTCTTTAGAAGATAAATCCTCTAAAATAACAGCTAAGATCAATCTCATCCATGTTGAATTTCTTTGTATTTTAACTCATTACACAGAAAAATGGCAGAAAAGGTCAACTTGGATGTTGGCAAACATGAACAAAAGGAAGAGAGAGCCGCCGGAGGGGCTCTGACTCCAGGAAGACGGAGCTTCCTCGGATCCGTGACAGTTTTATCAAGAATAAGATACCTTGAGAAGTCACTGTTTACTTCATATACAAGTTTAGGTATTCCAGGATTACATTTTCCCCTGCAATTAGCTGTGGGGTTTATTTTTGCCAACCTGAAAGTAGAACCTCCTAGATTCATTTTGAGAATGTGGTTATAGAAAATGAATCTTGCCCAAAATATATTATAGAAATAAATAATACACAGATATCTTCCCTATTGAATACCAACAGCAGTTCAGCTTTAAAAGAAAACCAAGTATAAAATTGGTCATGAGGCCATGAATTTTATTTTTAAAGATAATCAAGTGGAACCAAAGTTAAGCAAACACCTCTGACCAAAAATAGGGCCAGGTTTTGACAACAGATACGTAACTGCTCAGACCTGTGGGAACCTTCATATACCACTGGGAAGAATACAAAATGCCACAGTTGTCCTGGAAAACAGTCTAAAAATTCTTCCACAGATGAGAATCAGAGTGTCCATGTGACAGCAAGCCCACCCCTGAGTATATACCCAAGAGAAGCAGAAACTCATGTCCACACCAAAGCTTGAACACCACCGTCCACAGGCTCAGGATTCACAACAGCCAAGCTTAAAGACAACCAGAAAGGCCATCCCTGATGACTGGATAATATGCTGCAGCCATAAAATGGAATATTATTCAGCAATTGAAGGAAATGAAGAACTGATTTCATGCAAACAACAACAAAAAAAACCCCTCAAAACCATGATACTAAGTAAAAGAACCCAAACACAAAAGACCAGACGTCCTGTGAGTCTGTGTATATAAAGCATCAGAAGTCACAAATCCAGAGGCAAAAAGCAGGTCCCTGGTTGCCAGAGGCTGGGGTAAGGAGAGTGTGAAATGCCTGTAAATGGCTCCTTTCTGGGGTGATAAAAATGGTCTAAAACCTATTGTGGCAAAAGGCGTACAACTCTGTGAATATATTAAGAAACACTGAATTGTACCCTTAAATCCTTGTATGGCTCAGAACTGTGGGCCAGGACTACGGCAGCACAGCCTGGGGAAGTGGGCTCCTCCATCGGGAGGACAGGCAGGGAGGGTGAGGAGTAGCCACAGGTATCAGCCCCCACTGCCTTGGTGCCCCAAAGGACCCAGACACAGTCCAGCTGGCTCTGGGTCAGGTTTTGAGCTGTTGTGGGTTCCACGCCACCGAGAGAAGCAGAATACAAATGGAGAGCCCTGAGTGCTGGCAGAATGTCCCCACCAATTTGACCCAGCAATCCCATTACTGGGTATACACCCAAAGGATTATAAATCACATTCTATTATAAAGGCACATGCACACGTATGTTTATTGCAGCACCATTCACAATAGCAAAGACCTGGAACCAACCCAAATGCCCATCAATGATAGACTGTATAAAGAAAATGTGGCACATATACACTACAGAATACTATGCAGCCATAAAAAGAATGAGTTCATGTCCTTTGCAGGGACATGGATGAAGCTGGAAACCATCACTCTCAGCAAACTGACACAAGAAAAGAAAACCAAACACTGCATGTTCTCACTCGTAAGTGGGAGTTGAACAATGAGAACACATGGACAGAGGGAGGGGAACATCACACACCAGGACCTGTGGGAGTCTGGGGGGCTAGAGGAGGGAATGCAGGGGGTGGGGGATAGGGGAGGGAGAGCGTTCGGAAAAATACCCAATGTAGATGACAAGTGGTGGGTGCAGCAGGCCATCATGGAAACTGTATAGCTACGTAACAAACCTGCATATTCTGCACATGTACCCCAGAATTTAAAGTATAATTAAAAGATAAATAAATAAGAAGTGGGTTTCTACTCTTCTTGTGTTCCATGGACCAGTGAACTTCAGGTGGCACCTGCAAGGCATGGATGCCCTCAGGCGCTGAGTCCACCCATTCTGCCCTCACCTCTGGGTCTGTCAGCACATTGATGTGGGTACAATTCAGGCTTCTGGGTCTCTCACATGGTGACAGACACTATAGGATGGACACCCTGTTCTTATCAGGCTAATAAGATGCAGAGAGAGAAACATGGTATCTCTGAAAGAACTGAGCTCAGGCCAAATGCTAGACAAGGTCTTGTTTACCGTTGATGAGTGGAATTATCACAGACAGTGAGATTTAAATCAGTGAATATTTTAAAAACATAATTAGCACAATTGGGGATCAGCTGGAAAAATCACAGAATAGTAGTTATACCTAATAAAACCATTATTAAAAATACTTTATTACATTTCTAATTTAACATTGTAACACCACTTAAGAAAATGTCACTTCTATAAACCCAGATAGAAAGGAATATGGGTAAAATAACCTGATATAGGGGCACAGAGTTAAATTAAAAACTACAGTGGGGAGTGTTACTAGCTATGTACAATTTTAATTAAAGTGTCAATTTTCTTTGAAAAATTAAATCATCAAAACTTAAGTAGGTTTTGAAACAATATGACCTCTTGGAAATTTATCAGAGTCACTTTTAGACTCAAGGCTAACACTGATTATTGGTGAATTGTTTTAAACTTTTGAAGAAAATAATACTTTGCCTTATAAAGAATTTCACAATATAGATAAGAGGAAGTGATTCCTACTATATTTGAAAAATAAAAGTATGACAAATACAGAAAAATAATAAATAAACAAATCTCCCTTTTTAATATAAGTGGAATATCTCTTTCCCTCCAAGAAAATATGATTTAGAAGTACAATGAAAGAATAACACCATGAACTGCTATTCACAATTGCTACAAAGAGAATAAAATACATCTAACAAAGGACGTAAAGGACCTCTTCAAGGAGAACTACAAACCACTGCTGAAGGAAATAAGAGAGGACACAAACAGATGGAAAAACATTCCATGCTCATGGTTAGGAAGAATCAATATTGTGAAAATGGCCAAAGTAATTTATAGATTCAATGCTATTCCCATCAAGCTACCTATGATCCTCTTCACAGAACCGGAAAAAACCACCTTAAACTTCATATGGAACCAAAAGAGAGCCCACATAGCCAAGACAATTCTAAGCAAAAAGAACAGCTGGAGGCATCACCCTACCTGACTTCAAATAATACTACAAGGCTACAGTAATCAAAACAGCATGGTACTGGTACCAAAACAGAGATATAGACCAATGGAACAGAACAGAGGCCTTGGAGGAAATGCCACACATCTACAACCATCTGATCTTTGACAAATCTGACAAAAACAAGCAATGGGCAAAGAATTCCCTGTTTAATAAATGGTGTTGGGGAAACTGGCTAGTCATGTGCAGAAAGCAGAAACTAGACCCCTTCCTGACACCTTACGCTAAAATTAGCTCCACATGGATTAAAGACTTAAACATAAGACCTAACACCATAAAAACCCTAGAAGAAAACCTAGGCAAAACCATCCAGGATATATGATTACAAGGACTTCATGACTACAGCACCAAAAGCATTGGCGACAAAAGCCAAAATAGACAAATGGGACCTAATCAAACTCCACACCTTCTTCACAGCAAAAGAAACAGTCACTAGAGTGAATCGGCAACCAACAGAATGGGAAAAAATTTTTGGAGTCTACCCATCTGTCAAAGGGCTAATATCCAGAATCTACAAAGAACTCAAACAGATTTACAAGAAAAAAAAACAAACAAGCCCGTTCAAAAGTAGGTGAAGGACATGAACAGATACCTTTCAAAAGAAGACATGTACGAGGCCAACAAACATATGAAAAAATGCTCTTCATCACTGGTCATTAGAGAAATGCAAATCAAAACCACATTGAGATACCATCTCATGCCAGTTAGAGTGGCAATCATTAAAAAATCTGGAGACAACAGATGCTGGAGAGGATGTGGAGAAATAGGAAAATTTTTATACTGTTGATGGGAGTATAAATTAGTTCAACCATTGTGGAAGACAATGTGGTGATTCCTCAAGGATCTAGATATAGAAATTCCATTTGACCCAGTAATCCAATTACTGGGTGTATATCCAAAGGATTACAAATCGCTCTATTATAAAGATACCTTGTGGCAATGTTTACAATAGCAAAGACCTGGAACCAACCCAAATGTTCCTCAATGATAGACTGGACAAAGAAAATGTGGCACATATACCACAGAATACTATGCAGCCATAAAAAACAATGGGTTCCTGTTCTTTGTAGGGACAAGGATGAATCTGGAAACCATCATTCTCAGCAAACTGACACAAGAATAGAAAATCAAACACCTCATGTTCTCACTCATATGCGGGTGTTGAACAATGAGAACACATGGACACAGGGTGGGGAGCATCACACACTAGGGACTGTTGGGGGGAATAGGGGAGGGACAGCAGGGGGTAGGGAGGTTGGGGAGGGATAACATGGGGAGAAATGCCATATGTAGGTGACAGGGGGATGGAGGCAGCAAACCACATCGCCATGTGTGTACTATGCAACAATCCTTCATGTTCTGCACATGTACCCCAGAACCTAAAGTACAATTACATATGTGTGTGTGTTGTGTGTTTTATGTATATATGACATATATATTATATATATATATATAACAGCAAATATATAAGAAGTTCTGTCAGCAGAAGCTGATAATAAACTGTAAGTTAAAAATCACCTAGGAAAATCAAGAGAGAAAAATCTTATGAGCCTAATCACAGATGGCAAAATGTTTTAATATATTTCCACTATCATCACTACCATTTAACATCATTCCAGAAAAATTCCAGCCAAATTAACAAGTGGGAAATAGAATTATGATGTTTAATGATTTGTAAAGAAGACAAAATAATTATCATTATTGGCAGACAATGTAATTGTTTGTTTTGGAAAAAAAATAGACTTCCCATGTAGATAAATGCTCATGTTCCATCTCCACCTGCTTCAGGTAAGATATGCAGACAAAATAAAGACAACACACTAAAGATAAATGCAAATACACAGAGTTGAAAATAAAAGACTTTAAATATATAAATCAGGCAAATATGAATCCCAAATAGAGGATCGAGTCTATTTAGAACTGTTCAAGCAATTAAGAAAAAATAGATTTTTCAGCAACAAAAACAAAAACCATAAGAACAACTAAACACTGGTGAAATGAACAATAAATCAAGATGATATAGCAATCAACACCACATGCAAACCCAGCAAGTATTCCAAATGAAAAAAAAAATGACAACTGAAATACACAATGAGCATCTTTAGAACTGCAGTGGGAGAGGAAGGTCTAGTCCTTTTTGGTCCATCTCTTGATAGAACAAATGGAGGGAAATAAGTGGAGGTAGGGAAGATTCAGATGACAGGATTAAGAATCTTGAAAGTAATCCTCAATACATTTTACGATACTCACTCTAGAGCACCGCGGAGCATGCCAGAATCAGTCACAGGCCATCATTGCCAGTCAGATTCTGTCTCCATGTCACAGGGCAACAGAATTCCACTCCTTGATGAGAGAACAGCCTCAGACACCCAGCAAATGCAATGCTGAATGCTCCTTGACTTGGAGGTGCAATAATGAAGGAAGCAACTCACTGAATGAAAATAAAGGACTGTTTTACATTTGTTCTCATTAGTTTCAAAGAACTTCTTGATTTCTGCCTTAATTTCATTATTTACCCAAAAGTCATTCAGGAGTAGGTTAATTTCCATGTAACTGCATAGTTTTGAGTGACACTTTAAGTCTTGGCTTCTATTTTATTGCACTGTGGTTGAGAGAGTGGCTGGTATGATTTCAGTTTAGCATTTGTTGAGGATTGTTTTATGTCTGAGTATGTGGTAGATTGCCACATATCATGTGGCAATGGGAAGAATATATATTCTGTTGTGTTTGGGTGCTAAGTCTTGTGGAGGCCCATCAGATCCATTTGGTCCAATACTAAATTCAGGTCCTTAAGGTCTTTGTCTATTTTCTGCCTCAGAGATCTAATACTATCAGTACAGTGTTGAAGTCTCCCACTATTATTGTGAGGGAGTCTAACTCTCTTTGTACATTTCTAATGAAAAAATACTCAATATTGCTTATCATTAGAGAAATGCAAATCAAAATCATAATGAGATACCGTCTCACACCAGTCAGAATGGCTACTATTAAAAACTCACAAAATAGCAGATGCTGATAAGGTTGCAGAGAAAAAGGAACACTGATACCGTGTTGGTGGAAGTATAAATTAGTTCAACCATTTTGAAAGACAGAGTAGTGATTCCTCAAAGACTGAAAAACAGAACTACAATTCAACCCAGCCATTGCATTACTGGTTATATACCTAAAGAAATATAAATCATTCTGCCATAAAAATACATGCATGCATATGTTCAATGTAGCACTACTCACAATAGCAAAGACATGGAATCAACCTAAATACTCATCAATGGTAAATTGGATGAAGAAACTGTTGTATATGTACACTATGGAATACTATGCAGCCATAAAAAAGAATGAGATCATGTTTTTTGTAGGAACATGGATGGAACTGGAGGCCATTCTTCCAAGCAAAGTAACCCAAGAACAGAAGCTCAAATATTGTATGTTCCCACTTTTAAGTGGAAACACATGATGAGAACACATGGACACAAAGAGGGGAACAACAGACACTAAGGCCACTTGAGGGTGGAAGGTAGGAGGGGGAAAGGATTAGAAAAAAAAGTAGCTATTAGGTACTGGGTTAAATACCTGGGTGATAAAAATCTGTACAAAAAACCCCTGTGACATGAGTTTACCTATATAACAAACCTGCACATGTACCTCTAAATATAAAAGTTAAAAATATATTTTTAAATCAAGAAAAATAAAAAATAAGAAAGAGGAAAATAATATTTTTTTAATGAAATCACTATACTTAACACATTCATTTAAAGAAATCAATTTCTCATGGGGTTAGGAAGAAACTGGAAAGACTCATGTGTTACTGCAGGGAGCACAGACTGGACCAGTAATTAAGTCAAATGATCTTGAGTTACTTGTGAAAATGCCTGTGAGTGTATCCTACAGCACAGTAATCTCAATCGTGGGTATAAAAAGCCTGTCCACAGGTCCACAGGGAACTTCTACCCAAAGTCAATCCAGACCTCCACAAAAGCAAGAGAACATACTGGCAAAAATTGTTAGCTGAAACTTTTTCAGGACTCCAAAAGTTAATCAAAGGCTAGCGGTGAACAGAGGAGCATTTATTGAGCAAAGTATCTGAATGCTGGCAAGAAGAGTAAGTGCTGTGGTATTCTAACATACCCTGTTTCTATCCCAGTCTCCACAGCTCTGCAGCAGCCTTCAACACCAGCGGCCTCACAGCTGTAATAACTGTGCCACAAGCAACCTAGTAGCCCCTGAAGAAGGGAAAGATGTTTGTGGAGTTTCTCCCAACGTCCCATCTCCAAAAAAATTGTAAGAATTTGATCTGTCCAGCAGCTCCCTGGTAGGCTTCACTCTCTGGGCTTGTCTCGGCTGACCTGACTCAGAGCTTCCTCTGCAGAACAACACTCCCCCAGGTATTTGTCAAAAGCATTGGGCGGCCCCTGTTTAGCATCACAGTTGTCTGTACCAATTGGGACGCTGTTTGCTCTAAATCTCATGTTAAGATGTAATCTCCAATGTTGGAGATGGAACCCAGTGGAGGCAATTGGATCATGGGTGCATGTTTCTCATGAATGATTTAGTGCCATCCTCTTGGTGCTGTTCTTGCAATAGTGAGTGAGTTATCTCAAGATATGACTGTTTAAAAGTGTGTGACATCTCTCCCCTCTCTCACTTCCATTCTCACCCTGTGACATGACTTCCCCTGCTTTGCATTCTGCCATGATTGGAAGATTCCTGAGGCCTCCCCAGAATCTGAGCAGATGTCAGTGCCATGCTCACACAACCTGTGGAGCTGTAAGCCAAATAAAGCTCTTTTCTCAGATATTTCTTTATCGTGACCCAAGAATGGCCCAGCACAATGACCAAGTAAGATTGATGCCAGGAATGCAAGGTTGGTTCAACATATAAAAATCAACAGTATAATACATCATGTTAATAGAATAAAGTACAAAAAAATCCATGATCAACTCAATTAACTCAGAAAAGCATTTGACAAAATACAACACCTTTTCATGATAAAAACACTAAACAAATTAACTTAAGAATACAAAGCAACTACCTCAAACTGTTTAAGTGCATTTGGAAATGACCCACGAATAATATACTTAATAGCGAAAACTACATGTCCTTCTTAATTCAGAAACATGAGGAATCTGGCCAATACTTGGCATGATTCTTATTGTACTTTTGTAGACATCTTGGGCATAAAAGATATTTTATCATTATGTGAATTTAAATGTATCAAATAAGTTAGGGAAGAACTGAAAAGTGTCCTAATCACCTGAGTTCCTGTTACCTGTTACCTGAGTTCCCTTGCCTATACTTGTTTATATTTTTGGACCATCTAAAATGTGGGCTTATTCACATATCTTGTAGATTTGCTACAGATTCCTCTGTGTGTGTATGTGCATGTGTGTGTGTGTGTAATTTCATTATCTTGTAATCTGTCATTTCTCTGTTACATTTATTCATTGTGTGTTTCACTGTACAGTGCAATCTGGCCTACTTATTTGGCTTTTGCTGTTTTGCTTCAGAAGTTCTTAGTCATATCAAAATCATGAGACACTGTGCTCCTGTAACCCAGCCCATGGTCCTGCTGCACCATTGTTAGGACCCTACCTGCCCTTGTTTCACTTTGGTGTTAATGACACTTTGTCCCTTCATTTCAGATCACCCTTCCACCTGTCACAGGCAATGCTGTTAATGGCTACCTCTGTTTAATAATGACTTTTATTATATATAATTTGCATACTATACAGCTGACCATTTTAAATTTAAAATTCAGATTTTTACTATGTTCACAGAGTTGTGCAATCATCACAATAATCACTGCTACTTTTAGAACATTTCCATCACCTCAGAAAGAAACCCTGTGCCCATCAGCAGTGAGTCCCAATTTCCCATCACTAGAAAATGCAAATCTACTTTCAGTCTCTGTGGACTGGCCTATGTGGGATATTTCACATGAATGGGATCACACAACATGAGGTCTTGTCTATCTGGCTTCTCTTAGAATATTTTCCAGGATAATGTGTGTTGTAGCCTGTATCAGCACCTCATTACTACACAGAAATTTAAAACTATGAAGTATACATACAAACAGCCAAACTCATCAAATTTTAAAACTGCTGAGTGAAAAACATGAGAAACTATACTGAATGATAAGGCAAGTCTATTAATTATGTCAATTAAAACAAAGGGCATTGTATAGCACTCCGTTATTGGAAGGAAGCTACAATTAGAGTGTACCCAACAGATACTCTGAGGACTGTTCCCTGAGAGGGGAGACATAGGAGTATGGAGAGAAAACACCAGAGAGGAGCCCTACACAGACCAGTGACAGACCTGTCTCCAGCCGTGTAACTCAACAACTCAACCCTGTGCACGTAAAGTCCTATTAATGAAACAAAACCAAAGATCTCCAGAAGTCAGCTGGTCACTTTCAAATTTGCTACCTGAAGTACACATTTCAAAATACATTAAATTTCACACCGTTTCAAGCAATATTGGAGCCTGCAAACTCACTAATTTGGGATTCCTCTCAGAACTTCTTTGCTTTCATAGACTCTGCCATATAAGACTGAAACAGAGGTATTTATTGGTGTTTTTACTTAAGATCTTGTTTGTCCTTTGCAGGGACATGGATGAACCTGGAAACCATCATTCTCAGCAAACTGACAGAAGAACAGAAAATCAAACACCGCATTTTCTCACTCATAGGCGAGTGTTGAACAATGAGAACACATGGACACAGGGAGGGGATCATCACACACTGGGGTCTGTCAGGGGAAAAAGGGGAGGGACAGCATGGGGTGGGGAGTTGGGGAGGGATAGCATGGGAAGAAATGCCAGATATAGGTGATGGGGAGGAAGGCAGCAAACCACAGTGCCATGTGTGTACCTATGCAACAATCTTGCATGTTCTTCACATGTACCCCAAAACCTAAAATGCAATTTATATATATATACATATATATATATATATATATATATATATATATACACATACATAAAAGATCTTGTCTAAACTAGCTAACTACCACTTGCTTAAAGAATAATCTTTACAACATGTTGGTATCTTCAAAGTTCACAACTGCAGCTTAAAAGAGTTCATAAAAGTGGAAATCAGTGAATCAGGGTCACACAAATAGTCACTGGTACATGTGGCTCTTCTGTGGCAGGACCACGGATCTCTTCCTTTGTCAACAGAAGAAACTGAAATTGATAGGTGCGCAACTTTACGGCACACTGAAGAAAGTTCCAGAGGGTTCCTACAATGTAATACATGTAACATGTTGCTAACATATTTTTACTTATTTTGAAATAATTGTAGATTTTTCAGAAGTTAGAAAAGCAGTGTAGAGCAGTGCTCAGTACCCTTCACTGGGTCCCTGCAGGTACACCTGACATAGCCAAGGTATAAGGCTGACCAGCAAATGCTCACAGGTCACGTGTGGACAGTGCTGTGTTGTTTCAATACAGCTGCACACATGAGCAGCCTCCACTAAGTACGTCCTGTTCTGTCAAACATCCATGCGTCACCACAGGTAAAGTGTCTGTGTGTCCCTTGCCCATTTTTTAATTGAATTGTGTTTGTCCAAAGCCACATTTGTAATTAAGATCATGTGGCTCCCACAGCTCCCTCTGAAATCCTCCTTTTAAGCATGTGGCACATCTGTACCAGGTGCACTGCACCAGGCACAGTAGAAGCCAGCATGACTGCACTGATCAAGAAGTTTAGCATAGGGCCAGGCACCGTGGCTCAAGCCTGTAATCCCAGCACTTTGGGAGGCCGAGGTGGGTGGATCACGAGGTCAAGAGATCGAGACCATCCTGGTCAACATGGTGAAACCCCATCTCTACTAAAAATACAAAAAAAATTAGCTGGGCATGGTGGCGCGTGCCTGTAATCCCAGCTACTCAGGAGGCTGAGGCAGGAGAATTGCCTGAACCCAGGAGGCGGAGGTTGCGGTGAGCTGAGATCGTGCCATTGCACTCCAGGCTGGATAACAAGAGAGAAACTCCATCTAATTAAAAAAGAAAAGAAGTTCAGCATAAAATAAAGGCAGTGACACAGGAAAACACAAACAGCTAACGCAACAATCAGTGCATGCAATGACAGCTGTGCTGATTATCTACTATCAATGTACAAAAGAAGGAGAGGTCACTTCCGACGGAGCAAGGAGGCATCCCTAAGATAACCTGCAGTCACTCAAGGTTTAGGTGGAAGAGATGAAGGGATGAAGCATGCCAGGAAAAGGGAATGTGACTGCTGAGTCACTACGCATCAACAGTTTCTATTCTGCGGGAGCGTAAAATGCTGGAAATGATACAGGAACATAAGATGTAAAAGGTAAGATGGTGTCTAATGGGGAAATGTCCCAAGTACTTGACTGGGAAGACGTCAGGTGTGAGTTCTTTGGGGGGCTACTACAGGTTTATGACTGAGTAAAGGTCCCCATGGAGGGGTTCTGGAAAAGTGACTCTTGCCAGTGACTTGCATCGAAGCCTAGGAAGAGTCAGGGCTGACTTGGCAGAGGGTGAGATGGCGCAGGCACACTGTGGGGGCACCGGAGTGCACAGCAGAGGTTACAGCAGCTCACGGGTGCAAGGGCACTGTGAGGGCACTGGAGTGAGTGCACCTCAGCGGTCACAGCAGCTCACGGGTGCAAGGGCACTGTGAGGGCAGTGGAGTGAGTGCACCTCAGCGGTCACAGCAGCTCACGGGTGCAAGGGCACTGTGAGGGCACTGGAGTGAGTGCACCTCAGCGGTCACAGCAGCTCACGGGTGCAAGGGTACTGTGAGGGCACTGGAGTGAGTGCACCTCAGCGGTCACAGCAGCTTAACTCTGGAAGGAATGAGATGAAAAAGAACGTGTAAGGTCATGCTCCCACGCATGCTCTCAGGGTGAAATGCCAGAACTATGGAGGACGCATGTGTCAACTGAGCAGGACGACACTGCTGATTAGTGGAAACACCTACAACGGCCAAATTCTATTTCTTAATTTCTTTAAAAAAGGAATTATTTAAGCATAGAAGCATAACTAAGTGGTCCTACTATTCTTAGAAACTATTCTTCAATAATGCAATAAACCCAAACCTCACACTGTGAATTTATTTACACATGTTATAGCTTGTTTAATCAAGTGTCGAGTATATTTCTTTAGAAACTATTCTTCAATAATGCGATAAACCCAAACCTCACACTGTGAATTTATTTACACATGTTATAGTTTGTTTAATCAAGTGTTGAGTATATTTCTTGCACCACTGCAATTATTTTCCTGACCTCCCTCCCCTGCAAAGAAAGCAGTCATTTTTGTGTTAATTACCAGCTCCTCTGAGTCATTTAAAAACTGTAAATCAAACCAGACCCCTATAGAGGGCTGAGACTGTTGGTAAGATACCAATTCTAAGTTGAAACACAAAGTAAACATAAATTGATTTCTACAAACCGAGGTTTTTGATGTGTGCTTTGGGGAGATAAATGTGAGTGGTCTGGGGCGGCTAAAAAGCCTGGAAATGTGGGTCCTGCTGCCCAGGCCGCCTGAGCCCCGCCCAATGCTGCCTGCAGCCTTGCTCCGCCCCGGACAGAAGATGCATCCCTCTACATTTCCTAAGAGCCAGGGGCAGGGCCTTTGCTCTTGGAGACGAACATAGACACCACGGTACAAAAAACTCTAGAACCGGCCTCGTCCTGTTAACAAGTAGTTAGGAATTTATCACAAAAGCATGTAAGAGAGCACAAAATACACACAAAGAAACGGTTCACATCCTGCTTAGCAGCTCAGGGTGAAGAATCCCTGGCTTTCACGCAAATGTGATCAGTATTTAAAAATAAAATAAAGAAGGTTGCCTAGAAAAGAGATGCAGAGGCAGAGAGGACCAGGAATGCGTGGGGGCTGTAACTCCTCAGTGTCCTGAGACCCAGAGTCTCTTTGAGTACAACATAAGGAAAAACAGATTCACATGAACAGACAGCAGAGGGTTTCTAGACCTTTCAGAGAAGAGGAAGCTGAGAAGGTTTAGACATTTTATGTGGCTGACACCAGGCCTCATGTCTAGATGGAAATGAGCCCGACCTGAGGAAGAAAGCTTCTCGGTCAGCATTAGGGACCAACTGGGGGGATTTTAAACACAACAGATGCCCATTCAGGCTCTACCCTATCAGGATAGCTGGGGCCAGTGACTATCTCAGTATTTTCAGAGGTTCAGTAAGTGTATGATGTGAACCCAGAGCTTAGAGTCTGTGGGTCAGAGGTCCCTTCAATACTTCACTTGCTTATCTCTTCACTCAGCAGAGATGCATGAGTAACTTGCTGGCACCAGGAAGCACTGCTGGCCCAGGAGCATCACCAGGAAACAAGCAGACAAGATCCCTGGTCTCTCCAGGGTGCAGGCAATGAGCAGATATAGCGGTGTTCTTTAGGGTTTGCTAGAAGCACATGGAAGAGAGACACAGGACACAAGAGAACCAAGTGGGGCAGCAAGAGTGGCCAGGATGGAGGGGCTCCCAGCATCACTCAGGGGGCAAGGGCAGCACAACTGAGGCTGAGCCAAGTTACTGTAGAAGAACCACTCTGGCTGCTGTGCAGACACTAAGCAAAGGGGTATAGACAGTAAGTCAGCAAGGCTGCTTCTGACAATAAGTCAGGAAAAGAGGAGGCCAAGGGCAGGGGGAGGAGGCCACAGGCAGGGGGAGGAGGCCACAGGCAGGGGGAGGAGGCCAAGGGCAGGGGGAAGAGGCCAAGGGCAGGGGGAGGAGGCCACAGGCAGGGGGAGGAGGCCACAGGCAGGGGGAGACCATGGGCAGGAGGAGGCGGGCAGGCCAAGGGCAGGAGGGGACTCCTGCATTCACCCAGTGACAGGGAACAACACGCAGACCTTTTGCCATGGGAGAGACAGGTGGAATCAGGGTATTTTTAAAAGGCAGGGTAAGTAGGTTACTCCTAGGGTTATTTCTTGAACTCTGTTCCATGCATGAGGCTACTCAGGAGAATGAGACATGCTGGGTGGGCTGTCAACAGTCTCATGCCTATGGAAACACAAAGAGCTATCCATGCATATTTAATCTCAAAACTCCAGCCCACGCAATGGTATCTCCCTCACTATTTCTCCTGGCAGTTTTATTTATTTGTGTTTTTGAATGTTGGCAAATGTCATCTTACAATTTTCTAAAACTATTGTCAGAGGGCTACGTCCTGTATTTGGAAGTCTAATGACTTCTTCGTGCACTGAATAGCAGATTTTGAATGAATGCCAAAAACTGCATAAAAGGAGGAGGAGATGCCAAACTGCATTTGGAAGGAGGAGAACAAGTCCTCTCCCCTGAGTGTTCTTCAGCGTTCAGGCTAAGTGCCTGGAGAGGAACGCCACTTGAGTGTCTGATTAATAATCCTCAGTTACCATAAAACACCGCTAGAGTGAGAAGTCTGCATCTGGTGTTGGAGTACTGGGAAAAAAAATACTTTTCAAAGTTAACTGTCCAGTAATGAACAAAGCTACTTGCTTTTCCAGAAACTTATTAACAACTTACATTAAAATTACTCATTACATTTGGAGTGGTTTTAAAGAATACATTTTAACTTCTATAAACATAAAAAAAAATTCCAAATTAGTTTGTAATTTTGACTTAAAAATCAAAACTCCTGGGCTTAAGAACTAGTTTAGCAAGTCAATTATTCCTAAAGAGCCCAAATTTTCAAATCTCTCAAACATGGTTGGCAAGTCTCAGGATCTCATGAATGAATGAGTGAATGACTCTGCCTACGTTAAGCACAGTAAAGGCCTCCACCAAAATATTCACATCTTCAGAGCCTGTGAATGTCACATGGCAAGGGGACTTTGCAGATGCAATTCAGGCTTGTGAGATGGAGGTCATAGGATGACCCAGAGGGCCCAGTGTCATCACAGCGGCCTCCATAGGCAGAGAGCGGGAAGGAGAGCCAGGGTCACAGTGAGATTTGGAGATGCTGCACTGCTGGCTGTGAAGACGGAGGAAGCAGCCAGGAGCCAAGGTACCCAGGCAGCCTGTAGAATCCAGAAAAAGCAGGAAATAGATTGTCCTCCAAAATTTCTGGAAAGAATGCAGTCCTGACAATACTTGATTTTAGTCTAGTGCAACCCATTTTAGATGTCCTACCTCGAGAATTATAAAATACTAAGTCTGTGCTCTGCAGTAGACAGCTCAATGAGACAGAAATTAATACGGATATTCAGGACTTGAACTCTGCTCTGGACCAAGCAGACCTAACAGACATCTACAGAACTCTCCACCCCAAATCAACAGAATATATATTCTTCTCTTTCGTTTTTTGTTTTTTTAAGGGAGAAAAAAGAAAGAGAGAGAAAGAAAGAAAGAGAGAAAGAAAGAAGAATGAAAAAGAGGAAAAAAGAGGAAGAGGAGGAGGGAGAGAGAACGGGAGTGTTGTTTAGTTGCCCAGGCTAGAATGCAGTCTAAAAATGGGTATTGAAAACCTTCCTTATACCGTCAATTGTGCTTAATAATGGCCAACCAATATTTCATTTAAACCTGTGAGTAGGTGTGATGTGGTACTGATAAGAGGGCATATCTTGTGTGTGTAAAGTGGAGAGTTCTATAAATGTTTATTAAGTTTACTTTTTCTGGATCTGAGTTCAAGCCCTGGATATCCTTGTTAATTTTCTGTCTCATTGATCTATCTAATATTGATGTTGAAATCTCCCACTACTACTGTGTGGGAGTCCAAGTCTCTTTACAAGTCTTATGTATCCTATATTGGGTGAGTACACATCCAGCATCGTCAGCTCTTCTTGTTGCGTTGATCCTTTTACCATTATGTCCTCTTTTGATCTTTGTTGCTTTAAAATCCATTCCATCAGAGGCAAGAATTGCAACCTCTACTTTTTATTTATTTATTTATTTTTGCTCTCCATTTGGTTGACAAATCTTTCTCCATCCCTTTGTTTTGACTCTTTATGTATCTTTGCATGTAAGATGGGTCTGGATACAGCATACCGATAGGTTTTGGCTGTATCTGTTGATTGGGGGATTTAGTCAATTTAAATTTAAGATTATTGCCATTTGATGTTAGCTGGCTATATTCTTCTTAGCACCACATTGTACTTATTCTAAAATTGACCACAAAATTGAAGCAAAACACTCCTCAGCAAATGCAAAATAATGGACATCGTAACAAACAGTCTCTCAGACCACACTGCACTCAAATTAGAACTCAGGATTAAGAAACTCACTCAAAACTGCACAACTACATGGAAATTGAACAACCTGATCCTGAATGACTACTGAGTAAATAACAAAATTAAGGCATAAATAAATAAGTTCTTTGAAACCAATGAGAACAAAGACACAACATGCCAGAATCACTGGGACACAGGTAAAGCAGTGTTTAGAGGAAAATTTATAGCACTAAATCCCCACAGGAGAAAGTGGAAGAGATCTATCATTGACACCCTAACATCATAATTAAAAGAACTAGAGAAGCAAGAGCAAACAAATTCAAAAGCTAGCAGAAGACAAGAGATAACTGAGATCAGAGCATAACTGAAGGAGACAGAGACATGAAAAATCCTTCCAAAAAAAAAAATCAATGAACCCAGGAGCTGGTTCTTTGAAAAAAAATAACAAAATAGATAGACTGCTAGAGAGACTAATAAAGAAGAAAGGGGAAGAATCAAATAGACACAATAAAAAAGAGAAAATGGAGATCACCACTGATCCCACAGAAATAAAAACTACCATCAGAGAATAACGGTACACTCTACACAAATAAACTAGAAAATCTAGAAGAAATGGATAAATTATGGGACACAAACACCCTCCAAAGACTAAACTAGGAAGAAGTTAAATCCTTGAATACACCAATTACAAGTTCTGAAATTAAGGCAGTAATTAGTAGCCAACCAACCAAAAAAATCCCAGGATCAGACAGATTCCCAGCCAAATTCTACCAGAGGCACAAAGAGGAGCTGGTGCCATTCCTTCTGAAACTATTCCAAACAATAGAAAAAGAGGGACTGTAATTTTCTCCATCTTCCCTAACTCATTTTATGAGGCCAGCATCATCCTGAAACCAAAACCAGGAAGAGACACAATAAAAAAAGAAAATTTCAGGCCAGTATCCCGATGAACTTTGATGCAAAAATCCTCAATAAAATACTGGCAAACTGAATCCAGCAGCACACCCAAAAGTTTATCCACCACAATCAAGTCAGCTTAATCTCTGGGATGCAAGGCTGGTTAAATATACGCAGATCAACAAACATAATCCATCACATAAACAGAAGCAGTGACAAAAACCACATGATTACCTCAACAGACACAGAAAAGACCTTTGATAAAATTCAATACCTCTTCATGCTGAGTGGGCATTCTGAATGGGCAAAAGCTGGAAGTATTCCCTTTGAAAACCAGCACAAGACAAGATGTCCTCTCTCATTCAGAACAGTATTGGAATTTCTGGCCAGGGCAATCAGGCAAGAGAAAGAAATAAAGGGTATTCAAGTAGGAAGAGAGGAAGTCAAATTGCCTCTTTTAGCAGATAACATGATTGTATATTTAGAAAACTCCATCATCTCTGCCCCAAATCTCCTTTTTTTAAAAAACCGTATATTTTATTGCATTTTAGGTTTTGGGGTACATGTGAAGAACATGCAAGATTGTTGCATAGGTACACACATGGCAGTGTGATTTGCTGCCTTCCTCCCCATCACCTATATCTGGCATTTCTCCCCATGTTATCCCTTCCCAACTCCCCAAACCCCCGCTGTCCCTCCCCTAATTCCCCCCACAGACCCCAGTGTGTGATGCTCCCCTCCCTATGTCCATGGGTTCTCATTATTCAACACCCACCTATGAGTGAGAACATGCAGTGTTTGATTTTCTGTTCTTGTGTCAGTTTGCTGAGAATGATGGTTTCCAGGTTCATCCATGTCCCTACAAAGGACAGGAACTCATAGTTTTTTATGGCTGCATAGTATTCCATGGAGTAGATATGCCACATTTTTTCTGTCCAGTCTATCATCAATGGGCATTTGGGTTGGTTCCAGGTCTTTGCTATTGTAAACAGTGCTGCAATGAGCATTCGTGTGCATGTGTCCTTATAATAGAACGATTTATAGTCCTTTGGATATATACCTAGTAAAGAGATTGCTGGGTCAAATGGAATTTCTATTTCTAGGTCCTTGAGGAATTGCCACACTGTCTTCCACAATGGTTGAACTAATTTACACTCCCACCAGCAGTGTAAAAGTGTTCCTAGTCCTCCTTAAGCAGATAAGCAACTTCAGCAAAGTCTCAAGATACAAAATCAACGTGAAAAAATTACAAGCATTCCAGTACACCAATAACAGAGAGCCAAATCATGAGTGAATTCCCATTCACAATTGCTAGAAAGAGAATAAAATACCTAGGAATACAACTTGCAAGGGATGTGAAGGACCACTTCAAATAGAACTACAAACCATTGCTCAAGGAAATAAGAAAGGACACAAACAAATGGAAAATTCCATGCTCATAGATAGGAAGAATCAATATGGTGAAAATGGCCATACTGCCCAAAGTAATTTATGGATTCAATGTCATTCTCATCAAGCTACCATTGAGTGTCTTCACATAACCAGAAAAAAACTACTTTAAATTTTGTAATTTTTTACCCACTATGTGCCCTGAACCTGACACCTACTGATGCGTTCCACATCTAGTACTGCCCTCATGACAACTCTATCACATTCACTTGAGGGAGTCACAGAGCTGTCTAGCAGTGGCTTATCTGTGATTAGAAACCAAATCAATTAAAAGAAGATCCAGTGACTCTTCCTTTTAAAATTCATTTTATGTACACGTGAACTCTTAGGCAAAATTTAACAGTATGGTATACATCTGTATATTCAGCTCCAGCTTTATACAATTCTAACCTACACCATAAACACATGTACATACGTGTGTGTATATGTGTGTGTGTGTCCCTGCATGTGTGTGGATATGCATGTGTTCTGGGTGTACATGTGTATGTGCATGTCTGTGCAGGTGTACATTTGTTTGCACATTTGTACATGCACATGGCAGGTGTCTGCATGTCTGCAGGTATACACGTAGCTCCATGAGTCTGCATGCCTACATATGTGCGTATGTGTGTATATGCATGTCCCCATGTATGTATATAATTTTAAAAACATACTTGAGGAGTCCCCTTTCTTATTACATACCTTTTGCTTTACAGAGTCAATTTCATTTTCTAATGAAGCTTTTTAGACTTTTATGGCACATTTACATAATAATTAATACTAGATGGTACAGCATTAAAATAGAGGTCATAAGACTGACAGAGTGGATTCTTTGTGGCAATAAAACACCAAATTACAAACAGGACCTAAGGCTGTGCCAGGCAAACGGTGAGTTGTGCACAATGCACTTAGTAAACCATGTTGTCACTGCCAAAAGAGTGTTCTTTTTCTGTAGCAACTGAACCAGATAAGTAAGATTAAAACAATCACAGCTCATCCAGCTCCCAGACACTGGCTGACTGAACCTCTGACCAACCAGCCGCAGCAGCAGCTTCGACTGGATAAGGTATGATTCCAGTAACTTTCTCCTGATAAGACACCACCCACCAGGGTCTGGTTCTGCCTGTTTTGCAGAGGCTGTGCACCAAGAGCCTTCCTGTCCCCACTTCACCTTTTGACATACAGAGCCTAATTTTACAATATTTTAATGTTAGGCCAACACCCCAAAGTGAACATGGGTCACATATAACATATATATTTATCCAATCAACAATCAGAGTCACTTTGTGATTATGCATAGCTCCATCTCCCACCTGCTGAATGTGTATATTTGGCCAACCTGCTCAGCATAAACTCCTGCCTCAGCTTTCCTCCTTCAAGTGCCTGCTTTTGGTCTCTGCTGGAGGCTACACATCCAGCCTGTCAGAGAGGCCAGCCTGAGCGCTGCAACCCTTTATGAGAAATAAAGCTGTCTGCAAATTAGTAAACCTTGGGATTCTTTGTTGACAACAGTTATATATATATATATTTTTTTAATTACAGGAAGGCGGTCACACTGTATGCCGTGCTCCATAACTACCTTTCTCAAAGCTGTAAGAACAATTTAGACATGTTGATGGAGACAGCCCCCACTCATCCATTTTAACAGTAACGTAATATTTCATTGCATAAAATTAACAAAGTGTAACACACATGTATTAAGACAATCTCCCACAGTATTCTATTCGAGCTATTTCCATTTTTACCTCCTGTTACAAATAATATTGACCATTTATAAACATGCACCATCTGCTGCACAGGCCATGTGCAAGGCGTTGCCTTGTAGGGCAGCAGGTACAGGTGATGCTGGGACATCCTGTTGTGAGCGGAGGGATTTCTAGGGCACCCAGATATGCAATTCTGCACCCGAAGGCGTGTGTTCAATTCTTCTAGAGAACTGATCCTCACGAACATTTGTAAGGATGTACAAAGCTGCATGTGAGTTTCTGGCAGTCCACTAGCTAGGCCACATCTGGGTTAAGGTGTTTTATTTTTCAGTCTCCTGGCTACGAAAATTACACCCCATCAATGGATATTTATATTTCTCCAATCACTAGTGAACTTGAGCATCATTCACATTTATTGACCCTAAATATTTCCACCTGCTTGATTGTCTGTTTATACCACAGGATTTTCTTCCTTTTATGATACTGCTTATTGTTTTCAAAATCTTTATATAATACAGAAAGAAATCCCTTGTAAGTCATGTTAATAGAATGCATGTCTTTCCAGCTTGTATTCTGTCAGTTAAGTTGGTTTATGGTGTCTTTTTGAAAAATAATATATATGTGTGGATACTTTATTTTAATGTGGCCAAATTTTTAATCTGATTATTTAAGGTTATTTTTGTTGGTATCTAAAAATCCCTTCTACCAAGCCTGTGTCTAGCCACTGAGTCCATTTGAGTCTCTCGAATCCATTGACTTCTTTGCAGCTGAACAGCCACCACCCTGGTCCCAGCTGCCCATGTCTCTACCCAGACAAGTCTGCAAGAGCAGGACACCTGCTCCCACTCCAATCACTTCTCCACCTGGCAACGCAGTTTTTCAAAATGCACACCCCACGGTTTCCCACCTTCGTCTCAGCCCTGAGTCATCCACTGCGCAGTGGCTTCCAGTCCTTCTGGGGATAGAGACACAGCCTGGCCCCGCCAGGTTCCTTGGGCTCCCCCTCCACCCCTCAAGGCATCTGAACAAAAGGAGTGTACATCCAGCCCTCCACCTCCTCAACCGTCACCCCATCCCCTCAACCACATCATAAGCACCAAACCTCCAGGAGATGCATGCTGATGCAGCCACCGGGGCAAAGTCCACCCTCTCTTTGCCCTTAAAAATCCTCTCCAGACCACCTTCTCTCTGCCCTTATAAACCCCTCTACAGACAACCTTCTCCCTGACCTTATAAATAAATCCCCCTCCAAACCCCACAGGCGCCGCCTTCCCTGTTCAGTGTGAATATCGATTATGCCTGCAGGTTCACTGCCCACTCACCCAGCTGTAGATTCCCAGGGGTCAGGACCCTACCAGGCTCTCTCACCACTGGCCTCCCACGTGGGGACACATTCACTCACACGTAGGATGAAAGAACTCATTCACCAGAAACGGACATTAACGACGTATTCCAAAATGCTGTTTTGTGGCTCTAATGGAAACTCCATGGCAAGTCCCTGGCACAGGGCAGGCGTCCCACATGTGACAGCCTGGACAGTCTCCTCACACTTCCTATCGTCACAGCTTCTCCACTGGCACCACTGTGACTGTGGCTGTGCTGACTGTGAGGGAGGAGAGGAGGAGGATTATTATCTCAATAGCAAAGAAATTTGCTTATGATTTAAAGATTGCTTGATTTAGAGGAAGGTCCAGAAATCTTAATATTTGGTATTCACCGGGGAAACGAAAGCTTCTGAAGTCAGTATTTGACATATGCCATCTTTGTCACTATTCAGTTTCTTAGGGAATATAAAACACATGTGCAGAAATGCATGCCTACAGACAAGTGGACTTCTAAATTATTTCCTAATGCGTGTAACGCAGAGTTTCAGTAATGGCTGGGTCTACAATAATTACTTAATCAGTGTCTACTAATAATTAAAATGTGTTTTTCAAATTTGTTTTCAGTTGATAAGCACTTATCTCTTCATTAATTGATTAAAGTCAAATCAAAATGATAGTTCATGCATACAACCAGACTTTCAGACCTCATAGAAAACCTGAAGTCATGTCAACAAAAAAAGCCTGCAATTATATTCATACACAGAAAATTAAGTATATTTGAAACTCTCCTCAAGCCCAGAATAGCAACATCGCAATCAACTTTTTTCATGCTGCTCACAAGACAGAGCCGCCAGTAGCCAAAAATAAATAATAGAACTAAAATGCAAACACAGTATGATTTAAAAATCTGAATCAAACCTCATTCATCAAAGATCGTTTCTGAAACTTGTTTTGTACCTAGTAAATTGTATTTGTACTGGAGGTGTTATCAGATTTCAAATTGTGTGTGTGTGTGTGTGTGTGTGTGTAACAGTTAAAGGAGAACGGTCCATTGTGTTTATGTATTAAAAGGCATGTCTTGGCCACATGCAGTGACTCACGCCTGTAATCCCAGCACTTTGGGAGGCCGAGCCAGGAGGATTATGAAGTCCAGAGATCAAGACCATCCTGGCCAACATGGTGAAACCCCATCTCTACTAAAAATACAAAAAATTAGCTGGCCGTGGTGGCATGAACCTGTGGTCCCAGCTCCTCGGGAGGCTGGGGCAGGAGAGTTGCTTGAACACGGGAGGCAGACTTCACAGTGAGTCAAGATCACACCACTGCACTCCAGTCTCAGCGACAGAATGAGACTCCATCTCAAAAAACAAACAACAAAAATCCACGTCTGGAATTGTGCCACTCTTTCATCAAAGCTTTCACCAACGCTTACCTGTATAACTAGAAATTGGCTCTACCTGCTGAGAAAGTGCTCGGATGCCAGTGTGTTGCTCGCTGTGGCTCCGCCCTGCTCCCACCCGGTCCTCAACCACCCCAGGTCGACTCAGAGATTATATCAGAACGATGGCTTCTCGGAACTTGTGGCACAGCGAGGCAGACAGAGCGCACCTTGCTGATTGAGTTTTCATAACCAAACCTGTCTCCCATGCAATAAACTAAAAGAAAACCTACCCGAGCCCTGAGAAAGGCCTTTGAGACGGAACATTTCCTGAACACACCATCGCATCTTGTTGTAAAGTTAATTCAGTTCCACTTTTCCACCTTCTATACAGTCGGAAGACTCTAGGGCCTAGATAGTAAGTGCTTCTGTTTCTGCATTCCAGCTTCAAGTGCTCTGGACCCAGCCTGGAAGGGAGCGCCTCCCTGGAGCACTACCTGGAGTCAGGACTGTCATTCATAGCCCTGTCAGCAATGGCTCTGGGAGCCGCAGAGACAAAGGGGAAGAGTCCTGGGTAAGGGGCCTTGGACAGGCTTTCAATCACGTTCTGTCACTCCTTTCTTCTTCTTCCTTTTTTTTTTTTGAGACAGAGTTTCGCTCTTGTTACCCAGGCTGGAGTGCAATGGCGCGATCTCGGCTCACCGCAACCTCCGCCTCCTGGGTTCAGGCAATTCTCCTGCCTCAGCCTCCCGAGTAGCTGGGATTACAGGCACATGCCACCATGCCCAGCTAATTTTTGTATTTTTAGTAGAGACGGGGTTTCACCATCTTGAGCAGCATGGTCTCGGTCTCTTGACCTCGTGATTCACCTGCCTCGGCCTCCCAAAGTGCTGGGATTACAGGCTTGAGCCACCGCGCCCGGCCACCAACTAAGTACCATCTGAAAAAGTGTGACTGTTCACTCTTCCAACGAAAAGAGCCTCTGTTTCTGGCAATGCGTGTTTTGCAAGCATTTAATTATTCCTGTGACATCCTGTTGGCCGTATTCCAACTTCTCTATTTATAGTCTGGCTCTGATGCCCTCAAGCAAAATGCTCAGATAAATGCTTGAGTGGTTTTGACCAGGGGGACAGGTTCATTCACAATCCTGCACACCACGCTCATGCGGCTGATTGTCACGGTCTCCTTTGTCCTTCATTTATGGCAGCCACAACTCTGCATCTGTGGTTCAAGCCCAGCTAGACAAGGTCCAGTCCTGGCATACACAACATATTTCTGTTATCTATTCCTTTAGTCCATGCCAGTAGATTGACGTTTACTGTACAAGTTTCGCTCTTTATCCTTCACCTTTGCAGCCTGAGTTCTGGGTCCCATCTTTAGTGAGACCCTGAGTGCCCACATCACGTGCAACTCCCTCCATGGATGTCCCATTACCTCTCCTTCCGACATGTCCGTGTGTTCAGACCACTGTGAATCACATACTGTGAGGCTCTATCATCAGAGGTGAACAGAGCGTGCCCTGATGATGTCTCACCCACTAGTACAAATGTAAATGATACAGCAAAGGCACTGCTCCTTCCCCCAGACTTAAATTGATCAGGCACATCAGCAGCACAAGAAGACAATCTTGTATAGGGCATCTCTTCCACAAGTCGTGACATTTGATCTGCTTAAAAATGAAAGGACAAGCCTGTAATCCCAGCACTTTGGGAGGCCGAGGCGGGTGGATCACGAGGTCAACAGATCGAGACCATCCTGGTCAACATGGTGAAATCCCGTCTCTACTAAAAATACAAAAAATTATCTGGGCATGGTGGCACGTGCCTGTAATCCCAGCTACTCGGGAAGCTGAGGCAGGAGAATTGCCTGAACTCAGGAGGCGGAGGTTGCCGTGAGCCGAGATCGCGCCATTGCACTCCAGCCTGGGTAACAAGAGCGAAACTCCATCTCAAAAAAAAAAAAATGAAAGGATGAGAACAGAGATGGGGTGATAGGAACGTAAGGGAAGATCTTATTCCCTGGCATAAATCTGACATCAGGCAAAGGAAAATGAGGAGATAATTCACATGGTTCCACACGGTTGGGAGATTTACCAGTATCAGAACCAGCATGTCTTCCTGGGGGGCACAGGTGTGGCCAGCATACACACGACCCAGGACCAGCTGTGACTGCCTGGATAGCCAGCTGCCTGCACAGCTTTAGGGATCTTGATACCAAGAGTTTTTCTGTAAAAAATATTTTCCTAGGTGCTCTAAAAAAAGATGTACCTTATTTCTAATGGGATGTAATTTGAAAGACAATTATGTACATGCAATTTCAGCTTGCCATACAGTTTTTTTCCTACCATACTGAAATTCAGTAATTTGAAAAAGCATTTGCTGTCAAATGCAAAATTATGTAACCTAGGGCCTTTCAGAAATAATTGAAATGAAAATTGAGTACAAAGCCTGGAAAAAACAAATTTAATAACAATTTGAAATATATGTAACTCATAAACTTGTATTTATTTTTATGGAAAAGCAAAAATACTAATTAATATCCAAATCTATTCCAAACCAGATGTCCTTTTACATCACTGTATTTTTTTCCAAAATCAAAAGTATAACTAAAACACCAAATAAAGATTCAGATCATGTATCATCAGTTCTATGACATTACAGGTTTCTGTCATGCAATAAATGGAAATAAATAGGGCCGGGCACGGTGGCTCAAGCCTGTAATCCCAGCACTTTGGGAGGCTGAGGCAGGTGGATCACGAGGTCAAGATATCGAGACCATCCTGGTCAACATGGTGAAACCCCGTCTCTACTAAAAATACAAAAAATTAGCTGGGCATGGTGGCACGTGCCTGTAATCCCAGCTACTCGGGAGGCTGAGGCAGGAGAATTGCCTGAACCCAGGAGGCGGAGGTTGCAGTGAGCCGAGATCGCGCCATTGCACTCCAGCCTGGGTAACAAGAGCGAAAC
>CM052654.1:141099515-141116829 GCA_028533165.1 Leontopithecus rosalia
CCAAAAATAAATAAATACATATATATATATATACACACACACACATAGGCTGATGATGTAGAAAAGCAGACATTCAGTCTGAAATTCATGCCTTGTTTAACGCAGTACACTGTTTTTCAAATGGAAAATGTTCAGTGAAAGGACCAAATACTGGTATGCAATGACTGGTTGCATACGTGCTGGTTACCTGAAGATTCATTTTCTGCACATCTCCAAAAGTGATAAGCTGTTACAGAAATGACTATAATTTTTGTGAAGCACTAAAAATTATTAAGAATGGAGACAAATAATACTAGTTTGCTCATGTGAAACACAAATGTACTGGAATCTGCTTATAAATGGCGGGTATTATAAACACACATTCTAAAATGTCTCCTAACTAAAGAGAATTAAATTTATTTACAGAAACACAAAGCAACTATTTTCAGAGAAGATATAGAACAGAAAAATAGAAAACAAGTTCTATTTGTGTGTGTAAAACTGTGTCTTCCATATAAGTTGTTAGCAAGTCTTTTAAATCACTACCAAGATCTGTAAAGCCAAGAAATAACGTGGCACAAAAAAAAAAAAAAAAAAAAACCTCTGGGCAGGCGCAGTGGTGGTTCACGCCTGTAATCTCAGCATGTCAGAAGATCGAGGCGGACGGATCATGAGATCAGAAGTTCAAGACCAGCCTTACCAAGATGGTGAAACCCTGTCTCTACTAAAAGTACAAAAATAAGCCAGACACAGTGGCAGGCACCTGTATCCCAGCTACTGGGAAGGCTGAAGCAGTAGAATAGCTTGAACCCCAGGGGTGGAGGTTGCAGTGAGCTGAGATTGCACCACCACATGCCAGCCTGGGTGACACAGTGAGACTCTGTCTCAAAAAAAAAAAAACCTTCCAAGGTATATTGTCTACCAAGTTTGTAACCCAACTGAAAGTTTACCGACTGCTTTCACATATATTACACCATTTTATGATGATTTTTAGGAAATCATTTAGGAGAAGCAGCCTTAGAAGGTAACGCGTACGCTTTCTCAGAAAGCTCCTTGCTCACCTTGTCTACTATGCCTTGTGGTGGGTGATTTAAAGACATCACCTTCAATCTTCACAACAATGTGTAGCAGATGTGGTCAATGCCATTTTCACCATGGAAACTGAGGCAGATGTGGTCAATGCCGTTTTCACCATGGAAACTGAGGCTCAGGGGGTTTTTGTTACCTGCCCAACATCCTCAGCTGGGAAGTGGGAAGTCGGGTCTAAATGCGAGTCCATGTAACACCAAAACCTTCGCTACTGCTCTTGGAAACACCCAGGTGCCTCCACCGATGAAGTAATAGGTTTAGAGATGTGATTGATGATGGCCTACGGTCAAGTGGGTCAGGAATGGGCCAAAACATAAAACTCGGGTCTCCTGTCTAATGCCCTTCTCACTAGGGTGTGCGTGAGAGAGACATGCAGTGTCCTTTAAGATCTGTGGGGGACAGATTCCAGGACCTCCTCAGATACCCAAACCCACATATGCTCAAGCCAGTAATATAAAATGCTGCAGTCCTTGCAAAAAACCCTTGCTCATCCTCCCCCATACTTTATTCATTTAGAGACGGAGTCTTGCTTTGTTGCCCAGGCTGGAGTACAGTGGCACAATCTCAGCTCACTGCAACCTCTGCCTCACTGGTTCAAGCAATCCTCCTGCCTCAGCCTCCAGAGTAGCTGGGATTACAGACATGCGCCAGTACACCTGGCTAATTTTTGTATTTTTAGTAGAGAGGGAGTTTCACCATGTTGGTCAGGTTGATCTCGAACTCCTGACCTCAAGTGATCCACCCATCTCAGCCTCCCAAACTGCTGATATTAGAGGCGTGAATCACCGTGCCTGGCCCTCCCTCATACTTTAAATCATTTCCAGATTACTTCTATCCAACACAATGTAAATGCCATAACAACACTGTTACAATTATTTAGAGAATAATGACAAGGAAAAAGTCTATACATGGTAAGTACAGACACGTTTTTTATTCAAATGTATTCCACCCATAGTTAGTTGAACCCATGGATGTGGAGGGCCAAATCTATACAGAAAAGTATAACTAAAAGTAGACAATAAAGTAAATAACAATAATGGGGTCTGCTCAAAATAAAAGTAAGACTTTTTCACCAAAACACAGAGGAGTGATTTAAAACACGAGATTAGCCATTCAAATATGTACTAATAGAGTTTTCTTCCAGAGTTTTCAAACACTTCTGCTCGTGTGTTCCTGAAAATATGTTGCTAATTATTTATCTTGGCTTCCTACACATATTTCAGTTAGCGTGTAAAATTTTTCATCCAATATTTAAATAATATAAATTGCTCTGAAGAGCGATGTCAACGTTATTTATTTATTTATTTATTTTTGAGATGGAGTCTCCCTCTGTCACCCAGGCTGGAATACAGTGGTGCGATGTTGGCTCACTGCACCCTCCAACTCCTGGGTTCAAGCGACTCTCCTGCCTCAGCCTCCCACATAGCTGGGATTACAGGTGCATGCCACCATGCTCCGCTAACTTTGTATTTTTAGTAGAGATGGCGTTTCGCCATGCTGGCCAACTAGTCTCAGACTCCTGATCTCAGGTGATCCACCCGCCTCAGCCTCCCAAAACGCTGGGATTGCAGGTGTGAGCCACCGCTCCTGGCCCCAACATTAAAATTTTAAAATAGATTTTATCCTTAGAGGAGTTTTGGGTTCACAGAGAAATCGAGAGGGTGGTTCAGAGAATGCACGTATCCCCACTACCCCAACACCTGCCTAGGCCCTCATCATCAACTCCCCCAAGCAGTACACGTGTTATCACTGGTGAACCTACAGGGACCTCTGGCGTCCTCATCACCCAGAGTCGCAGTTTATACCAAGGTTCCCTTCTGGTGTTGTGCATTCTGTGGATTTGAACAGATAGGTAATGACACCTGCCCCCCACTACAGGATCATACAGCTCAGTTTCACTGCCCTGAAGTCCTCGGCACTCCACCTGCTCACCCCTCCCTCCCCAAAATCCATGATCTCCTTCCTGTCTCCAGAGTTCTGCCTTTTCCAGCTTGTCACACAGTTGGAATCCCAGTGTCAGCCTTTTCAGATTGCCTTCTTCACTTAGTCATTTGCAGGTAAATTCCATGTTTTTTTGTGGCTTGACAGTTCATTTCTTTTTACTGTTGAACAATATTACAGTGACTGGATGAACCACAATGAACCAGAGTTTATTTCTCCATTCACCTTCTGAAGGACATCTTGGTTGCTTCCAGTTTTTGGCAATTATATATAATTATAAAATAAATTTTAAAATAAATGCTTTTGTAAACATCTCTGCATTTTTTGTGTGGGTGCATAAGTTTTCAACTCATTTGGCTAAAAACCAGAGAGCACAATTGCTTGATTGTAGGTTAAGAGCATGTTTAGCATCGTAAGAAACCACCAAACTGTCTTCCAAAGTGACTGCCTCATATTTGCATTCACACACACTGAAGAGGAGTCCCCATCACTCCGCGTCCTTGCCAGCATCTGGCGCTGTCAGCGTTCTGCATTTTAGCTGTCTAACAGCTGTGTAGTGTTGTCTCACTGTTGCTTCAATTTGCAATTCCCTGACGTCTGACCTTGAGCATCTTTGTATGTGTATCTGCCATCCTCATGTCTACACGGGCGAGGTCTCTGTTCAAGCCTTTACCCACATTTTAATGGGTTCTTCAAGGTTTTGTAGTTTTTAGTGCTTTGTATGTCTTGTGTATAAGCCATTTATCAGAGTTTTTTTCATATATTTTCCCCAAGTCTTTGGCTTGTCCTTTCATTCTGTTAACAACATCGTTTGCAGGGTAGAAGTTTTCAATTTTAAATTAGCATTTATTTATTTCATGGATTGTACTTCTGATGTCACATCGAAAGTCATCGTCATATCCAACGTAAATTAGGCATTTTCCCACGTTACCTTGTAAGACTTTTATAAGTCTGTCCACATGAGGTTTAAAATGTATTTTGAGTTAACTCCTAGGAAGGCTGTAAGGTCTGTGTTGAGATCCATTGTTTGCATGTGGATGCCCACTGGCTCCAGCATCATTTCTTGAAAAGACTCTTTTCTCCATTGTGTGACCTTTGCTCTTTTGTCAATTATCAGCTGGCTGTATTTATGTGGGTCTACTTCTCTGCTCTCTGTTCTTTTCTATGGGTTTATTATTTCACCAACACCACACTGCCTTGATTGTCGAGATTGTACAGGAAGACTTGAAGCCAGGTAGTGTCAGTCCCCAACTCTGTTCTTTTTTCAAGATTCTCTTGTCTATTCTGGGCCTTTCTCTGCTCCAATAAACTTTAGAATCAGCTTGTCAATATCTATGAAATAACCCATTGGTATTTTTGTTGGGACTGTGTTGAACTTAGAGATCAAGTTGGGAAGAACTGACATGCTGGTAACATTGAGTCTTCTTATCCATGATCAGAAGATATGTATTAGACCATTCTTGCATTGTATATAAAATACCTGAGGCTGGTAATTGATAAAGAAAAGAGGTTACATTAGCTCGTCGTTCTGCAGACTTTCAGAAAGCATGGTGCTAGCCTCTGCTTCTGGGAAGCCTCAAGGGGTTTCATTCATGGTGGAAGGTGATGGGGAGCCAACATGCCACATAGTGAAGCAGGAGCACGACAAGCTGAGAGGGTGGTGCCACACATTTTTTAGACAACCAGAGCTCCTGCAAACTGCCTTCTCACCAAGGGGATGGCTCTAAGTCACGCATGAGGGATCAGCTGCCATAACCCAAACACCTCCGTTCAGGTCCTACTTCCCACACTGGGGGTTACATTTCTACAAGAGATTTTGAGGCATCTAAACTCTATCAGGATATTTCTCCATTGTTTAGTTTTGATTTCATCAGTTCTGTAGTTTTCATGTAGATCTTGTACATATTTTGTTATATTTATATCTATATATTTTATTTCTTTGAACACTAACGTCCATATTGTTTTTTAAATTTCAAATTCTACCTGCTTATTGCCAATATACAGGCAAAAAATTGACTTTTTAAACTAACTTTGCAACCTGTAAATGTGTCATAAATTTTGTTAGCTCCAGGAGATTTTCCAATTGTTCTTTCAGATTTTCTACGTAGACAATCTATGAACAAAGACACTGCTTAATATCTCTAAAGAGTTCTTTGACCAATGTGCTATTTTAAAATGTGCTATTCAAGTACTTGGGAATTTTACAGCTATATTCCTGTTATTGATTTCTAGTTTAATTCTATTTTAATCAGAAAACAAACATGGTATAATTTTGATTCTTTTAACTTGTTAAGGTGTGTCATCTGGCCCAGGATGTGGTCTGATCCTGATTAGTGAATCTTTGATGTGAGCTTGAGAAGAATGTGTATCTGCTGCTGCTGGATGAAGCAGTCCACAGACCCCACTGGATGCAGCTGACTGATTTTCTGTTCGGTTCAACTGCGTCCGCACTGATTTTCTGTTCAGTTCAGCCACGTCCACTAATTTTCTGTTCAGTTCAGCCACGTCCACTGATTTTCTGTTCAGTTCAGCCACGTCCACAGATTTTCTGTTCAGTTCAGCCATGTCCACAGATTTTCTGTTCAGTTCAGCCGCATCTGCACTGATTTTCTGTTCAGTTCAGCCGCGTCCACAGATTTTTTGTTCAGTTCAGCCACGTCCACTGATTTTCTGTTCAGTTCAGCCGCGTCCATAGATTTTCTGTTCAGTTCAGCCGCGTCTGCACTGATTTTCTGTTCAGTTCAGCCGCGTCCACAGATTTTTTGTTCAGTTCAGCCACGTCCACTGATTTTCTGTTCAGTTCAGCTATGTCCACAGATTTTCTGTTCAGTTCAGCCACGTCTGCTCTGATTTTCTGTTCAGTTCAGCCGCATCCACAGATTTTTTGTTCAGTTCAGCCACGTCCACTGATTTTCTGTTCAGTTCAGCCATGTCCACAGATTTTCTGTTCAGTTCAGCCACATCTGCACTGATTTTCTGTTCAGTTCAGCCGCGTCCACAGATTTTTTTGTTCAGTTCAGCCACGTCCACTGATTTTCTGTTCAGTTCAGCCACGTCCACAGATTTTCTGTTCAGTTCAGCCGCGTCCGCACTGATTTTCTATTCAGTTCAGCTGCATCTGCACTGATTTTCTGTCGGCTGATCTGTCCATTTCTTGGCAGGATGTTGTAGTACCCAACTAAGATAGTGGATTCGTCTACTTCTCCTTGTGGCTCCATCAGTTTTTGCCTCATGTACCCTGATGCTGTGGTGTTAGGTGTTAAATGTTTGATTGCGGTCTTATAATTTGACCCACTCTTGTTATATAATGCTCCACTTTCTCTCTGATAAATTTTGCTGGTCTGAATCTGGCTGTGTTAGAAATTAATGTATCTACTCCTTCTTTAGTCCTTGTTTAAATGTTTATGTATTTTTTTAGAGACGAGGCCTTGCTGTGTTGTCCAGCTCCAGCAGACCATCTGCCTCAGCATCCCAAATAGCTGGCACTACAGACACATACCACTGCACACAGATTTCCTTCCTTCTTTCGTGTTAGTGTGGCATATGATTCTCCATCCCTTTACTTTCCATCTGTGTGTGTCTCTGTATTTAAGGTGGCTTCGTGGCTTATGCCTGTAATCATAGTTATTTGGGAGGCTGAGGCCAGAGAAATACTTGACACCAGAAGTTCAAGACAAGCCTGGGTAATATGAGACCTCCATTATGCAAAAATTTTAAAATTTAAAAACTTAGCCAGGCATGGTGGCTTGTACCTATAGTAATGTCTACTTAAGAGGCTGAGGTGGGAGGATCACTTGAGCCCAGGCGTTTACAACCATGCCACTGCACTCCAGCCTGGGTGACAGGAGACCACATATAATGTTTAAAATAATAAAGTGGGTTTCTTACAGACAACATAGTGCTGAGTCATGATTTTTTATTTACAGTGACAACACATTCCTTTTAATTGGTGTATTTGGACCACTGACATTTAAAGTGACTGCAGATACAGCAGGATTCAGATTTACCATATTGTCATTGTTTTTATTCATTGCCTTATTTATCTGTCCTTTTGTCTTCCAATAGTAACATTTTAAAAATACTGTCATGTCACTTTTAAATGTGTCTAGGAAAATCTGAATAACATACAAATGAATAGTTATCATAACCTACATAATATAAATACTTTTTCTCATTAACACTTGGAAAATTTTTCTTTCCTTCCTTGAACTTTTCTGTTAACTTCTCCTCAATATTCTCCAGAATTTTATCCTTAAACAATATAAATTTTTGAAGCATATAAATGTATATAAAATGTATACATTGTGTGTGTGTGTGTGTGTGTATGTGTGTGACAGAATCTCACTCTGTTGCCCAGGCTGGAGTACAGTGGTGTAATCACGGCTCACTGAAGCCTTGATCTCCCAGGCTTAAACCATCCTCCCACCTCAGCCTCTCAAGTAACAAGAACTACAGGTATGCACTACCATGCCTGGCTAAATTTCTTTGATGTTCTGTAGAGACAAAGACACACTGTATTTCCCAAGCTGCTCTCAAACTTCGGAGCTCAAGCAGTCCTCCTGCCTTGGCCTCCCAAAGAAGTCAAATGATAGGTGTGGCCACTGCAGCTGGTCTTTGCAAACATTTTTAAACCTGTTTTTCCTCCTGAATAAATAGAGTCTACAGAATAAGAACATCAACTGAGTTGTCCTTTAAACGATTATTAAAAACCAACTAATAACATAAAATTTAAAAATGAAAAAAAATTAAACATAAAAAGTTTGAAGTTAAATTTCTTTGAAAATTTGTTTCTATTAATCACGATCAAAGATATTCTAAGTATCTATGAATGACAACAGTTATGCAGCAGTAAAACTAATTAAGACAGCAATAGCCAGTTTATAATTTTGTTTCATGGAATATAGACAATATTAAATATTTTATTAATTGAAATAATTTTGTGTAAGTGATAAAACCTTGCTGAAACAGGTTCTAACATATTGAATAAAACTCACCAAATATGAAAAAAATTTATATGAAACTTCTAATTAAAGATTTTACTGTATGTCCCTAAATAAATTTGGTAGGCTGGGAAAACACTCCAGTTCCACTTAAAATATCCTCTTCAATACTGGCTGCTTTCTAGGCAGAGCCCATCAGAATGACTGCATAGTGAAGCTGAGAATCAGGAAATGGTTTTCTTGAAATCATCAAGGATTCAGCTCTTGTAAAATCTGCATGCACCCTTGGGCATCTTTGAGATAGATAGTCTGAATCTGCTCCCCTATGAGTGAACTCAGCAGAGCTTTGAAGCCACACACCTCCCTTCTGAAACTTAGGCTGCCCTAGGTCTAGCTCCGAATTTCCTCATTAACCAAAGGTAAAAAATAAATGAGTCTTCAGTTACTGCTCACTGCATGGGACATCTCATTCTCCTGTGATGTGACTCCATCCTGATACCGAGTTCTCTCCAGCCAGGAGGCCCCCGGGGTCATCAGTCCTGCCACTGTAGCCATTCAAGGCCAGCATTGCCCTAGTTAGGTCCCAGCAGGAGCTTCTCCCCGACCCTCTGCTCCCCAAGTCATGGCTCTCCTGACATCTTAGACAAGGTAGTCAGTGTTCTCTGCATAATTTATGGTATTAACCAATCACAGTTAGACATGTACATACACATTAGAATAGAGTCACGATTCAGTGAAGTAAAATTAAAGATTTTAGACATTTGTTTTTAAAAGAGGTGCTTTCTAAAAACCAGATTTTTAGCGGACTTGTTTCAACTGGAAGCTAGTCAGGTGTCTGTTTCCTTGATGGATTTTGTGTTGAGATCGGCAATTAAAATCATTCTCTGCAAACTGACACAAGAACAGAAAATGAAATGCCGCATATTCTCGCTCATAGGCGGGTGATGAAAAATGAGAACACACGGACACAGGGAAGGGAGTACCACACGCTGGGCTCTATTGGGGGGAATAGGGGAGGGACAGCGGGGGGGTAGCTGGGGAGGGATAGCCTGGGGAGAAATGCCAAATGCGGTTGAAGGGGAGGAAGGCAGCAAAACACACTGCCATGTGTGCATCTATGCAACTATCTTGCATGTTCTGCACATGTACCCCAAAACCTAAAATGCAATTAAAAAAAGAAAAAATCTTAACGACTGTTCCTTGTGTTTCTAGTGTAATGAAGAGTGAAAAGTCACGAAGACAAACAGCCATGGGAGCTTCCAGGCTTCACCTGCCACGTGCTGGGCTGCGTTCACTCCCAGCTGTACCCGAATCAGGAGCTCTGCCCGAGCGAGCCTCACTCACAATACGAGCAGCCCCAGGGGCGCCTGGCTGGTACGCTGTAGACTGCAGCATTCAAATACAGTCATTCTCAGACATGTGGTTAAACAGTAAACTATAAGAAACAACTTAGATATCTCTAGATAGAAAATCAGATGGCTGTGTTGTATATCCACACAATAGAGTATGATTTGTCAGAAAATCTGAATAAACTACACATGAGATCATCTCTAGAGTCCAGAATATAAAGGTCACGTCCAAAGTCCCGAAATGATTCACAATTCAGTGAAGTATGTGAACAGCAGCTTAAGAACTTAATATTGTAAATGCAGTCAGCGTTTAGACAGATTTTCCAAAAATATTTTAGGTGTTTACAATCATGAAAGGACATGTTTCCCTCTTGAATTACTGTTTAACACAATGACTTTAAAATGTTTTCAGTAACATGATGAAAAACCCAGTTCCAAACACAGCAATGAATGGAACAGCTTAGACTATTTTTAATCTCAAGTTATTGACAGCTGTAAATTACATGGCTGGTGGCAGTCACATGCTTACATTGCAACATTCACCCGCATTTGAACATGGTGCTGCTGTTCCAGTCATTCATCCACGATCCAGACTGAAGTGATGATTATGTGCTAAAATCTATGCAGCAACATGCAAACTGTGCTCAGTCATGGAGACCACATGCCATACGGTTCATTCACGTCCCTACAGATGTGTCCACTTGGAGATACCACTTTTATTAGCTCTACAAATATGTCTATGACAACACAGCACCCTCTTTTTAAAAAATTTAAATCCATTTTAACACCTACTTCTTTAAGGGGGCTCTGAGCTGTCCCTGAGTAGTGGGGACAATGGTGTCCACCTAGGTAAGCACCCACGCTGAGGGCAGCCTGAGGGAAAGGCGATTCCTGTGTCTGCTGCGCCATCGTGGAATGGCACAGGAGGAGGAGGAGGGTTTGCTGCTATTGTATTTGTTGCTGGTTTATGAGGAATGGGGATGTGAGGAAATACAGGGGTCTTCCTTGCAGTGACTGATGAGTGGAAAGGAATTAGAGGATAAAACAGAATGGGTGTGGCACGTGCCTGTAATCCCAGGTACTCAGGAGGCTGAGGCAGGAGAATTGCCTGAATCCAGGAGGTGGAGTTTGCAGTGAGCCGAGATCACGCCATTGCACTCCAGCCTGGGTAACAAGAGCTAAACTCCATCTCAAAAAAAAAAAAAAAAAAAAAAAACAGAATGTGTGGACCATGCTGCTGTTTTCCATGTGACATCAGATGTTGCTCCTGCTCCTGAGCCCTGTTCTCTGCACACACATGGCAATAATTTGACAAAAAATTCTTAAAAAGCAACACATCCATGAAATAGATTCAGGATCCACAGGGCCTCAGGATTCCGACTGCTATTATCAAAGTGCACAGCTCAGAACCTCAGATTTTCTAAGGCATGTACATAGTGTCACTTTCCCCTTGTGATTTATATTCCGTTCCCTTCCATGCACACCTTCACAAAACCCCATCATCAAGACGGTAATTCTTCCCGATGCTTGCTACCTATTACAAAATAAATATACACTTCATTCCAAACGAAAGCTTATTAATAGGCCAAACGTGGAAAACATACTTCCGTGCATCTGACATTGCTTTCCCATTTCAAAATGAGATCTTGCCCAGATACTGCTTATGGTATAATGGGCATTGTATTAACCTGCAATGCACATGCAATGAACACTGCCTTTAACATTTACATGGTAAGAGTTTCCCACCAAACAGAAAACTTACTATAAATTACTTGTTATAAATTATACAGCATCCAAAAATGGGACCAATGCCAAATTCCCTGTGTCTCAGCTCCCAATTGTAAAAACAAGAAGCCAAGTTAGAATCTTGCTTAGGTTCACCGAGCTCTGACATCCGGAGGCTCCTAGGATTCATTGTCCAGTTCTTCTCATTCTTCTGTAGTCCAAATGCTCTAAAGGCTAAAGCCTCCATCTGTCTCCACATGCACAGGTGGGCTGCTGGCCAGTGACCCCGTGGGCAGACACAGGAAGGAGACAGCAGTCTGCAATACATGGGTCACCCCATAACCGGGGCTGACGTTGACTCTAATCTCATTTGACAAATGCGTCAAATATGGTATATTTGAATGTGATGTGAAACCCAAAAGACAGAACAGACACTATTGTTTCAACAATAAACCTTTTCTTAAAAACTTAGGGAGAGCGTGCCTACATCGAGGACACCTGACTGACTCTGGGACTGAGCCTAGGGAGAGCTGCTTAGACTAGGGACGCCCCACTGACTCTGGTACTCAGTTTAGAAATCATGTGCTTAGACTGAGGACACCTGACTGACTCTGGGACTGAACTTAGGGAGTGCTGCTTGGACTGAGGGCACCTGACTGACTTTCTGGGACTGAGTTTAGGGAGTGTTGCTTAGACTGAGGGCACCTGACCAAGTTTCTGGGACTGAGTTAAGGGAGTGCTGCTTAGACTGAGGGTGCCTGACCAAGTTTCTGGGACTGAGTTTAGGGAGTGCTGCTTAGACTGAGGACACCTGACCGAGTTTCTGGAACTGGGTTTAGGGAATGCTGCTTACACTGAGGGCATCTGACCGAGTTTCTGGAACTGAGTTTAGGGAGTGCTGCTTACACTGAGGGCATCTGACTGAGTTTCTGGAACTGAGTTTAGGGAATGCTGCTTACACTGAGGGCATCTGACCGAGTTTCTGGAACTGAGTTTAGGGAGTGCTGCTTACACTGAGGGCATCTGACCGAGTTTCTGGAACTGAGTTTAGGGAGTGCTGCTTACACTGGCGATGCCTGACCTACTTTCCAGGACTGAATGCTGGGACCTCAGTCAGCCTTTCCTGCTCTGAACTTCCACAGTACCCTCTGAAAGTTGCAAATGTGGAGCTGGCCAACTGCCAAGGGTATTATACCAAACCCTGTGGTGTATTTAATAATCTCTAAAGGGTGGTGCTTATCCAAACACTGACTGGATAGTGGATGATGTTACATACATACTAACTTGTTAGGAATAATTATGTCACGCCAAATAAAGAAGTCTTATCTTTTAAAAGTATGTAACTGAGAAACGTTTTAGAGATGCACGAGGCCTGGGCTTTCACTTTAAAATAGTGCCGAAGGGGGGTTGCCACTTTGGGGCAGTGGAGGGAAGGTAGACCTGCCCCGGCAGGGGCAGCCTGTGCCTGGGAAGCAGCAGGGAGCCTCTTTTCTCCTGGATAGCTTTGACATTTTTTCCCCGAAAATAAGTTTTGAAGTAGGAACAATTTTTGCTACTTTCTTATACCTAGAGTTTTAAGGTAATTTTTTCACATTTAGATTTTACAGTGCTTACAAATGCTTGATTATTCTCTGAGGAAAAAGCATTTCTCTGGTCTCATGTTATTATAAGCACAGAAAATGAGCACTTTCCTGTAAACAGGCCACGTGCTCGTCATCAAGCATGCGGATGAGAAATAAGTGTAACGTATATTCCATTTCATCTAAGCACAAACGATACTTTAAATTTTTTATCAGGGTAGCTTTTAGAGGACACTGCAGAGACTAATTCAAATGAAAATGGAAATACAGGATATTATCGTGCAAATTTGATAAACACATCTGATGGACTTTTTAATTCCTAAAATCATAAAGTCAACTTATTCTAAAAGAAAATATACATAATTTCAGAAACATGTCCAATAGTTTTAATGCTTTTAAGAACAATTATAATTGAAATCTGAAAATCATGTCTAGTTTGGATTCAATGGATATGACTGTAAATCTCCCATAATCTTCCTACTGGAAAACTTTCTGAAATATAAAACCTTTTTACCAGATACGTGTCTTGATAAAATGAAATAAGTAACTAGATCATCAAATACAGTGCCTTCAATCTCAGAGAAAGTCATTGAAGTTCTTGAAAGTATACAGAAAGCAAGACATAAGGCAGGAATGTTTTAAAATAAACTCTAAAATATAAAATACTAAAGTGGTTTAAAAAAATTCACTATGGATGGCCTTTGAAATGCCCTGATAGTAATTATGTTAAAAAGAAAAAAAGGCAAAATATTTAGGAGAACGTGATATACTACTGGGTTTCTTTCGTCTTCAGGAGTCCTTGATTTGAAGCAAAGCTGTTAGACCTCCCATTCCAGAGCCCCAGGGAACTGGAATCCCCACTGCCCTGGAACAGGAAGTCCATTTGACTGTGCTGTCCTGGCAGATCAGGGTTTAATGGAATCCTCTCTGGTGTCACTGCAAATGAACTTACAATCCATTGTTTTCATTCATCCTTTTTTTTAAATTTACAAACTTGATCAATATGCACTGAGGATCTACTCTGTGTAATGCCCATTCTGGAATTTCACAGTAGAACCAGTAATCTTGTGGAGATTCCATGCTGACGGGGAGACAAAGGCAGCACCACAGCAAGACCTGGACGGAGCTGTGGCTGCAGCAAGTGAGGGAACAGGAGTGGTTCGGGTGAGGAGCTGGGCTGGAGAGGGCTGACCCCGCCAGCCTCTGCTCATGTGGATACCAGTACAAGGATGGAGGGAGGTGCCTGCTAGGAACCTGGAAGAGGAGCACGTTCCGCACTTCCTAAAACAGGGGCCAGTCCTGCTCCTGACTCCAGCAAATCAGGAGGCCACGTGGTAGCGTATTAGCAAAAGAGCTCAGAACCCAGGTAGACTTCTGAAATGTATGAACTGCCCACAATCTAATCACGGATTTTAATCATCCTCAAAACAAAATTTCCTAACTATGCCACGTCCCAGCTCAGGTACAGAGAGCAAACGCTCTGCTCCGTTCCTCCTCCTTTTTGTTCCACGCAGGCCATCCAAGGATTAGACGGCCACTGCCCACATTGGAGAGGGTGGGTGGTGTTTACTCAGTCCTCCAAGACCAACACTAATCTCTCCTGGAGAACCCCCCCAAGCAGACACACCCAGGAACAATGTTTCACCAGCTGGCTGGGCATCCTTCACCCCAGACAAGCTGACACGTGACCTCTACCAGCTCATCATCAAGTAACATCAGAAAAAGCTGATCCTTTTATGTCTATTGTTTAAAAGTTCATCTTGTCCACTATAACTCTTACAGCTTTTTAAGAAAGAACTCCTACAGCCTCAATATAATTGTAACTAGATTTAAATTCTTAGACAACTAATCTCATATAATTAAATTATTTTAGAAAAGGATCTATCTTTCAATAGTATTTCAAGCATGTTATAAAACAACTCATCTTTACTTTTTTAAAGGATAACTTAAGACTTGAATGTACTATTTATTCATGATATATACCTGTAGATTTTTTTGTTTTTTGAGACAGAATCCCACTCTGTTGCCCAGGCCGGAGTGCAGTCACATGATCTGGCTCACTGAGCTCTCCACCTCCCGAGTTCAAGCAATTCTCCACCCCTCAGCCTCCCAGATATCTGGGATGACAGGAGCCCACCACCACACTCAGCTAATTTTTTGTAAGTTTAGTAGAGATGGGTTTCACCATGTTGGCCAGGCTGGTTTCAACCTCCTGACCTCAGGCAATCCACCTACCTTGGTCTCCCAAAGTGCTAGGATTACAGGTGTGGGTCACAGCACCCGGCCCATATACCCATGGAATTTTAGAATTACAGTAATCACAGCACATCACTTGTAAGTGGAAATGTGCAGGAATATGTGGTATTTGGCTGTTTTTGAGTGAATTCACTTAACATAATGACTGCCACTTCCATCCATATTGCTGAAAAAGACAAGATTGTACTCTTTATGGCTGAGTATATATAGATATATGTATATGTGTGTGTGTACACACACACATACACACACACACGTCTCACATTTTTTTTTACCTAGTCATTCATGCATTGATGAACCAGAGAAATCAATGACACATATAAAATTGTTTGGAAATATCTAAAACACTGCACAGATAAAAACTGATCAGAAATCAACTTAAAAGTACAACAGAAGCTTATTAGCACATCAGACTTTGCTTACATGACAAGAGCATGTACTTGTTTGAGTTAGTAACAAAAGGCTACACAATGAGATCATTAGTGGAAACTAACATTTAAATCTTATGAATACAGATTTCCTGTCACAGGGACTAATGATTCTGTTTCTGTCACAGGACAGTCATGTCAGGAACTAACGTTTAAGAATAGCACTTTGGGAGGCCGAGGCGGGTAGATCACGAGGTCAAGAGATCGAGACCATCCTGGTCAACATGGTGAAACCCCGTCTCTACTAAAAATACAGAAAATCAGCTGGGCATGGTGGCGCGTGCCTGTAATCCCAGCTACTCAGGAGGCTGAGGCAGGAGAATTGCCTGAACCCAGGAGGCGGAGGTTGCGGTGAGCCAAGATTGCGCCATTGCACTGCAGCCTGGGTAACAAGCACGAAACTCCGTCTCAAAAAAAAAAAAAGAAAAGAATAAAACACACTAACTTCTTTTGTAGAATTAGAACTAAATAGGTTGCACAGTTGAGGGGATTTTGCATAGGTATAAATATTCGGCCAATTCTCCTAACACAGCTGCTTTGGAATAACTCTCTTCGCAAATGAAGTAATTCAGGTCATGACCAGTATTAAATTAAATGTTCAGCTGGCGCTGGGATTTCAGAAGTCCCAGAAAATGGAACCCATTAAGGAATAAATAAAGTGGAGAAGCCAAGCAAATTGCGATGACTTCTTTGAAAAATAATCAAAAGTTTATGTACAAAGAAAATATGATGTTTCCACAATGTTGTAAGTATGTATCTGAGGTAATAAAGATTTCAAAATGAGCACTGTCACGCTTCTGCTTTCAGCCAAAAACTCAGAGACTGGCTCAGGCTGATGAGGAAGGAAAGAAACGTGGACAGGGAGTGGGGACAGAGCAGGGGAAGCAAGGACAATTACCAGCTTCCACATATACTAACAAGACCTTGGACTCTACCTCACGACCATTCCAAAGTCAAGGTGCACACGGAGAACGGCTTCCAAGCTCATCACAGCATCAGAAGGGCACAGCGGGCAAGCTCCCATTTCTCCTCCTCCCCAGCTCCAAACCTTCATAACTCAAAACACTACTCAAAAACAAATGTGATTTCGTGGTAAATGTTTTACAGAATTGGAAGAACTTTCCACTTCAAAAGATGCATTATGTTTCTACTTCCCTTGGATATGAATTGCTTCTAAGTATTTCATCAATAAGCGCACGCAAGCATCAGATTAATCGCGTTGTATCCTTCAAACACATTTCATCCACCTCTTCACATGCGTTCTTAGTTCAAGCCACAGGTTCCTCTTCTCTGAAGAAAACAGCAGTTGTGGGAGAGACAGTTCTATCACTGGCAGGCAGCACATGCTGTAATTATACATAACCCAGAGGCAACAGATGGTCCAGATTTTGTTTTATGCGCAGTATTATCTAAGAAGCCACTGTACTTTTCTTGTTGTGACTTATCTGTCTGGTATCAGAAGATTTTTGTAACGCATTAATAAAGGCTTCTGTCTGGTAAAGTAACATCTTGAAGATGATCTTGGGGAATAAACACGGTAATAATAGCTCTATCAGTATATACCAATAGCTTCTGCTATCAACACATTTATTAAAACAGCAATATAGTTAAACTCACAATTTACTAAGTACACTCAGGATGAAAACACAATTAATTCTAGTCTTCGATTATGCTTAGATTTTTTGTTTAAAATGGAGTAGGCATTTTTTGTCAAAAGTTAAGCTGTATGTGGTGTGGGTGGGTGGTGGGTAGGTGTGCACAAGGTTGTGTTCTGGGTTTGTATTTTCTTGACTTATTCCTCAATTCACTAATCTTTACAGCCTGTCATATATTAGATGCTGTCAATGTATGCAATATTCCTAGCCCCAGAGACTTCCTGCAAGTCTCCTAAGAGTCACTGGGGAACTGGTGATGTTTGCTCACCGGTGTGAGTGCAAGTATGTGGTGTTTTCTTGTGGGTATGAGCAGAAGTGTGTGGCATGGTCTGCTCACGGGTGTGAGTGGAAGTGTGTGGCGTGGCCTGCTCA
>CM052654.1:141117329-141129827 GCA_028533165.1 Leontopithecus rosalia
GTGTGGCGTGGCCTGCTCATGGGTGTGAGTGGAATCATGGGGTGTGGTCTGCTCATGGGTGTGAGTGGAAGTGTGTGGCATGGTCTGCTCATGGGTGTGAGTGGAAGTGTGTGGCGTGGCCTGCTCATGGGTGTGAGTGGAATCGTGGGGTGTGGTCTGCTCATGGGTGTGAGTGGAATCGTGGGGTGTGGTCTGCTCACAGGTGTGAGTGGAAGCGTGTGGCGTGGTCTGCTCACAGGTGTGAGTGGAATCGTGTGGTGTTATTTGCTCACAGTTGAGAGGGTGCAAGCGGGTGTGTGATGTCCATGTGTATGTTTCACCTTCTTCACGCACTCTCTGTTTTAAATGACCTAAAGAGCAAAATTAATAAAATACAAGGGCAGAAAATTACGACAGATGAGATTTTATTTTTTGTTTAGTTTGGGGTATGCGTGTAGAATGCGCGAAGCCATGAGAAGGTGTGGCGTTGACCACAAGCATATGGCAGAGGGTGTGAAAGTGCAAATTAATTGAACCCACCAGAACTATGGCTTCAAGGCAGCAAAGTGAACGACGTTTCAGAGAGCAAAAAGCCCCTCTGAACGGAGACGGGACTGAAAGATGCCACGATTGGCCACGCTCCAGAGAAGGAAATCTGCCAAAAAACACTGGGAGGAAGCCACCAACATTTTAGAAACTTCAGCTGGCAAGACCTTTGAAAACCTAGAGACTCATGAGTGATTCAGAAACTCCCTGTCCCTTGCCAGCTGCCCTGACAGCCTCAACAGGTCCAGCGATGACCAAGGCCGGGCAGACACCCAAGGACACCAGTGTCCAGCTCCTGCCTGCGGGGGCTGCCCATGCACTGATTTTCTAAAGCTCACCCCAGGTTCACACTGACAGGGCTGCCTAGAAAAGAGGCAGCATCAGGAAAGCCACGCAGTGCCTTACCACTGCCAGGCGGCAGGTGCAGCTACCTGTGAGAGGCACACTCGTGGAGAGGCCCCGCCCCTCTGTCCCCAGGCTTGGGGTCCTGCCTGGTTCACGTGGAGCATGAACACGGGCCAAAGTTCCCCAGCACCACAGACATGAGCCCACAGCAGGCACAGCCCAGCTCAGAGGATGTGAGGCTTGTGGTCTCTGAAGGTGACTCTAAGGTATGACAGCAACTAAGGCCAGCCACCCAGGTCCCCTCAACACCCTCGGCAACATCTGACCAAAGAGGCTACCACTTCTTTCTTTCTTTGTTTCGTAAGCTAAAAAATAAATTAAGAACAGGCATAAATAAATCCACTTTCAGGAAACAAGCCATCACACAGACAGGCCTAGAGATAGCACTGGTCCTGGGATTGCAGACAGAAACTTCAAAACGACTGAGGTTCAGAGGCTCAAGTGTATGAGAGACGAGGTTAATGAAACAAATGGACGGAGAGAAAATTTGAGCAAAAAAAGCTGAAAACCTAGATATTTAAAAGTCAAAAGAATGATTGAAAGGAACACATAACATCAGCGTGAATCCCTTCCACGGGGCTTGCTAGACCACGGGGCAACATCAGCGTGAATCCCTTCCACGGGGCTTGCTAGACCACGGGGCAACATCAGCATGAATCCCTTCCACGGGGCTTGCTAGACCACGGGGCAACATCAGCGTGAATCCCTTCCACGGGGCTTGCTAGACCACGGGGCACAGCAGAGGGAAGGATTAAGACACCTGAGAACTAATAAAATAGGTTTGAAAACTGACACATGAAAACAATGAAAAAGGAAGAAGAGGAAAAAACATATGGGAGCTGTGGGAAAACAGAACTCGGGAGCAGGCAGTGCAGTTACAATTCTTGAAGGGAGGAGAAAAAGAAAAAGGCAGAGGCGTGTCCAAAGAGTTAATAACAAAGAGCTCCAAATCAGTAAAAAGTAACAATATGCAAGTAAAAATACACACATACCCAAGAGGCCAGAGAATCCCACGCAGGTTAATGTGCCCCTCCATCAATGGCAAAAGCTCAACAAAACAAAACCAAACCTAAACTTTTTACACGCAACTCCAGAAAGCCAAAGGTAAAGAAAACTCCCTGAAAGTAGTCAAAACAAAAAACACTGAAAAACTTTCAATCCAGAAACCCATACTCAGCAAAAATATCTTTCATAAATGTAGGCAAATTTATCTAAATATGCCTTCAGAACAACCAAAGCGGAGAGAATCAGCACCGCAAGAAATGCTAAAGGAGGTTCTCCAGGAAGAACTGCAACGTCAGACTGAAATGCAGATGACATGAAGGGAGAAAGGACAGCACATCGAAAAGAAGATTGCTCTTAGTGCAGTGTAAGAATTACTGGTCATTTAAATCAAACAAAGAAACAATGTACTAGAGGTTCCTAAAAATATGGATGCAAAACATATGCTAACTAGAGCAAAATATGAGCAGTAAGGAGAATACGTAAATGTTATAACACACCAAATTGTATACTGTCACATGGTAGTAGGTAGTGGTATTAGTCTGTTCTCACACTGCTATAAAGAAATACCTGAGACTGAGTAATTTATGAAGAAAACAGGTTGAATTGGCTCACGGTTCTCCAGGCTGGACAGGAAGCACAGTGGCTCCTGCTTCCAGGGAGGCCTCAGAGAGCTTCTAATCATGGAGGAAGACAAAGCGGGAGCAAGAGGTCTACACAGTGGGAGCAGGAGCAAGGGGGGATCCTACACAGTTTACATAACCAGATCTCATGAGAACTCACTATCAGGAGGACAGTACCAAGAGGATGGTGCCAAACCATCCATGAGAAATCCACCCTCACGATCCAACCACTTTCCACCAGGCTCCACCTCCAATAACAGGATGATGATTCCACATGAGATTTGGGTGGGGACACCAATCCAAACCATATCAGCAGTGTCATGTGGAAGATGTATCACACATAACACATCACACGTCATCTATAACTCCTGCTTTTTGTTGTTGTTTTCTGTTTGCTTGTTAGACGTGGGGGAAAAAAACAGCAGGAGTTACTACTCTAACTTCAGACAAAACAGACTTTAAGCCAATAACAATCAAAAAAGACAAAAAAGGGCCTCATATAATGGTGAAGGGTTCACCACAGGAGACTTAACTATACTAAATATGTACTGACTCAACACAGGATTCCTAGGGACCTATGAGGAGACTTAGATAACCACACAGCAAGGCTGGGAGACTTCAACACCATACTGATAGTATTAGAAAGAGCATGGAGGCAGAAAACCAGCAAAGACATTTGGGACCAGAACTTGGTATTTGACCAAACGGACCTAACAGATATCTATAGACCTCTACACCCCAAAACGACATAACATACATTATTCTAATCTATACATAATGCAAACTCTAAAATCAACCACACAATAGACCACAAAACAATTCTCAGCAAATTAGAAAGGAATATCACATTCTTTGAACACAATAAAAATATAAATCAAGAACAAGAAAATCACTCAAAACTTTACATAGAAATTAGACAACCTGCACCTGAATGTCTTCTGGGTAAACACAAAAAGCAAGGCAGAGAGAAATCAAAAATTATTTGAAACTAATGACGACAAAGACACAACACACCAGAATCTCTGGAACACACCTAAATCTTGTTAAGAGGAAAGTTTATAGTGCTGAATACCCACATCAGAAAGTGGAAAGCAGTTTGGAGTTTTTGCAAATAAGTCAAATAGAACTACCATTCAACCCAGCAATCACATTACTGGGTATATATCCAAGGGAATATACATTGTTCCACCATAAAGACACATGCATGTGTATGTTCATCACAGCACTATTCACAATAACAAAGACATATCATCATCCTAGATGCATATCAATGGTAGACTGGATAAATAAAATGTGATACACACACACATATACACAGTGGAATACTATGCAGCCATGAAAAAGAACAAAATGTCCTGACATTTATGGAACCATCCATAAATAACAGAATAGATATTTTTCAGTGCACATGGAGCACTCACTAAGATAAATTATATGCAAGACTATGAAACAAATTTCTGTAAATGTAAAACGATTGCCGTTATACATAATATGTCCCATTTACAGAATTAATGTTAAAAATAAGTATTTAGAAATCCCAAAATATGTGGAAAGTAAGCTACATACTTCTATGTAACCCAGGAGTCACTGAAAGAATCAGAAAGAGGCCGGGCGCGGTGGCTCACGCCTGTAATCCCAGCACTTTGGGAGGCCGAGGTGGGTGGATCACGAGGTCAAGAGATCGAGACCATCCTGGTCAACATGGTGAAACCCCGTCTCTACTAAAAATACAAAAAATTAGCTGGGCATGGTGGTGTGTGCCTGTAATCCCAGCTACTCGGGAGGCTGAGGCAGGAGAATTGCCTCAACCCAGGAGGCGGAGGTTGCGGTGAGCTGAGATCGCGCCATTGCACTCCAGCCTGGGTAACAAGAGTGAAAATCCGTCTCAATGTCTCAAGAAAAAAAAAAAGGAATCAGAAAGAAAAATTAACAAATATTTTAAATTAACACGTGCTTCAGGCACCCCCCAAAACTCCTGGAGGCTGGAAGATTCACTGGAGGGAGTTCTGAGACTGGACACATCATTGTGTTCATGGCTGAGGTGCATTACACATTAGAACAGTATGTTCAGCTGGGTCATAAGATAAATATGCAGGTGGAGTCTTCATCAGAGAGCGTACAGGGAGCTTCATCGGGACCTAACCCATGGTGGTTCACATGGAATGCACTGCCCCAGCAACAAAAATGCAGCAACATGTGTGTGATGTTTCTGTATGGGGCCGTCCATTAGAGAACTGGCATCCAAGGTTTCTTTTGGAAGTTGGACAAGGAGTCATCCCTTTCTGGCCCAAACCAAAATTCCAGATTCCCAACCAGAGTAGCTGGTGCTTAGTTGGAAACCTATCATTTGCACAGAGTCCAGGCACAACCAATCACCCTTGTTATTTGGAGAAGGGTGGGATCACTCTTGAATCTAAATTCCCAGATGACACCCAAGGGCCAACCTTGCAAGCAGACCTTTTGAAAGAATAGAAGTCTCTGACCTATTTGTTCATTCTTTTTGCAAAACATAACGACACGAAATATAAGAACTTATGGGAAGGAATTAAAGCACCAAGCACAGGTGATACATGGCAGTGAACAGTGCAATAGAAGGCAAGAAACACCGCAGATCAGAAACAGAAGACTCCACCTTAAGAATCAAGAAAAACACAACCAAGGTGAGTCCAAAAGCAAGCGCTAAGAAAATCACAAGCACAAAAATCAATGAACTTCAAAACCAAAACTTAAAAATAATGAGATTTAAAATGCATCTTTTGAACAGAACACTAAAATTGATAATGAACTAGTGAGACTTATTTACTTTTTAAAAACAGACAGAAAAGACATAAATTACATTACAAATGGAAACGGGGCATCATCACAGAACCTACAGACTTAAACACATAACGAATACTGCAAACAACCTTTTACCAAAGCATCTCATTACTTAGATAAAGAGAAGAAAGTTCCTGAAAGACAGAAACTATCAAAATTCATTCAAGAACAGATAAGGTGAATAACCCTTTATTATAAAAGCTGAATTTATAATTTAAAAAACCCCAAAATAAAATTCCAGGTTCAAATGGATTTGGTATGAATTTTACCAAAGAAATAATGCAAATACTACAGGAAATATGTGGGACTATAAAAAGACACTTTTTATTTTTCATTTTTTATTTTGAGATGAAGTCTCACTCTGCTCCCCAGCCTGGAGTGTAGTTGTGCAATCTTGGCACACTGCAACCTCCATCTCTTGGCTTCAAGCAATTCTCCTTCCTCAGCTTCCTAAGTAGCTGTGATTACAGGTGCCTCCTACCATGCCTGGCTAATTTCTGTATTTTTAGCAGAGATGAGGTTTCACCATGTTGGCCAGGCTGATGTCAAACTCCTGATCTGGGGTGATCCATCTGCCTTGGCCTCCCAATGTGCTGGGATTACAAACATGAGCCACCATGCCTAGCCTAAAAAGACACTTTCTAATTCGTATTTGCAGGCCAGGATTGCACCAATACCCCAATGCCAAAATAGGCAAAGGCACAATGTGAAGAAAAACCAATACCAAACATGAATGTAGAAGCAAATGTCCACTGAAAAAATATTAGCAGATTGAATCTAGTAATGCACAGAAAGATGACACATTGTGACAAAGGGGATTTATCTGTAGAATGTAAGGTTATTTGAAATTACAAAATCAACGTGTAATTTTCCATAAAAACAGACTAAAAATAAAACACTATTACCACAATAGATGATAACCATGTTTCACAAAACTCAACATCCACTCCTGATAAAAATCTCATTGAACTAAGAGAAGGAAATTTCATCAAACCAAACTGAGCACCTACAAAGCAACATACAGTGACATTATACCTAATGATGGACCCTGAATGCTTTTCGTTTAAGGTAGGAAATAAGGCAAGGTGTCCACTGTCACCATCTCTACTAAACAGCACACTTGCAGTTTTAACCATTACAATAAGTCAAAAGAAAGAAAAAGAGTAAAACTTGCTAAAAGAGAAAGAAAAGAAACACAGAGTCTGTACTCCTGTCCATTTTGCCTGAAGAGGGTGCACATTTTCTCATACGTTTTTGACTAGTGACAATTCTTTTTGTTTTAAGGTAAATTATATTCTTCGCAGATTTTTCTTTTGGACTTTTTAAGTTCCTCAGTTCAGAAGCTTTTTAAAATTAAAAATACAGCCATTCAACTATTATTTGTTTTGGAAGTAATTTTCTATTTCACTGTTTTGAATTCATTTAATAACTTATCTATATTTTGTTTTGCACTATATGATTTAGAAAAATTTCCTTATAGTCAGAATTAATTTTTCTTATGAATTATGGATTATAAAAGCCTTCAGAATCTCAAAAATCTTACAGATAAAGATGAAAGGACTAGATTCCTTAAAGAATTCTCACCATCAGAGTTCAAAAGAATACAATGAGAAATTATCCAAAACATAAGAAAATAAGTAATTTCCCCCAAGTTTAAAAAATGCAAAAGTGCAGAATTGGGCAAAGATTGCAGATGTTTAAATTTTTAAGTTAAAAAAAAAGGTAAAACAAATCCTCTTAATAGTTGTAAATACCCAGAAGTTATTCTAAGTGTAACAACAAAAATTTTAAAAATATTGAAACTAGCCAGTTTTGATGACCTGGTAGTAACTGAAAAGCCCACACAGAATGTGGTCCAGAGGAGGAGGTGGGGCAAGGTGGGCGCTGGCCCAGACCCAGCAAAGGCAGACGCCAGAGCAGAACTCACTGCTCAGCAGGCTCCACGCGGGATGCTGGGCATGGGGGTGAGAGAAGAAGCAAGGCTGTGGTAGGAATGCATCTGACACTCGCAGGATGGAGGAAGCAGGGACTGACCGAGGAGGAGCAGCCGGCCCAAAGTGTCTCTGTGGGGCCAGGGATAGCCCGGACCAGGGCAGCCCAGGATTCCTGCCCAGGTGCCAGCCTGGCTCACCCTAGAGGGTGGAAAACCACATGCAGGGAGCTGGCTACCTGGCAGTCACCCCCACACAGGTCCTTCTGGAGGAGTCTGGATGGGGCCCAGTTGCATGGACAACACAGATGGAGCAAAAGACAGAAGGTAACCCGCCAACCCATCCAGCAGAATTCCAGGGAAAGCACACACTGGGCATCTGACACCCCACCAGCAGCAGCAGCCCCCAAACTGAGGGCAGCCCAGGGAACCAGGAGGTCCAGGGACCACGGAGGAGGATCAAGGGACCAGGAGACTAGGGGACCAGGAGGATCAAGAGCCATGGAGGAGGACCAGGTGGTCACAGAGGAGGAGGGGCCCATGGAGGAGGACGGGGGGCGGCGGTGGAGGACAGGGTCCACAGAGGAGGACCAGGAGGTCACAGAGGAGGAGGTCCCCATGGAGGAGGATGGGGGGTGGTGGAGGACGGGGTCCACAGAGGAGGACCAGAGGGTCAAGGAGGAGGCAACCAACAGGAACAGGGACACCAAGGAGGCCGAGGGATCAAGGAGGAAGAATAAGGGTCCGAGGAGGACTGGGAAACCCAGGAGGAAGACAAGGGTCCAAGGGGGAGGACTTGGGTCAAAGGAGAAGGACTGGTGGGCCGAGGTAGACGACTAGCAGACCAGGAGGAAGACTGGGGGCTAAGGAGGAGGATCCAGGGCCGAGGAGGATTGGGGCTGCAGGAAAAGGACAGGGGACCAAGGAGGAAAAGCAGGAGGCCGAGGAGGTGGCCTGAGGGTCCAAGGAGGAGGGCTGAGACCATGGCATAGGAGCCCGGGGCCAGTAGGACAGAGGGGTCTGCCACCCACTCCTTCCTCTTCCAAGTTCTCTGGCAGAGAAACCCCACCTGGGAAAAGCTCTTCCCAGAACCCCCCCAAGGGTGGATCCAAGCGTCACATGCAGTGGAGGACAAGGCTGCTCAGATTCTTCCCAGTAGAGGGTGGGACCCCTGCCCAGAGCTGCCCAGGCCTCAGCCTCTCAGGAACAGCCTCGGCCCAGAGGTACCGAAACTCGAGGACCCTGCACTTCCAAGGACACTGTGTCCCTTCCCCACAGGGGAGGCCTTTAGACCTGTCCTGCCTTCAGAACTCCTTGCAGGATCATCCGAGGCCTCATCCCTCAGGTCCCCTTGTCCAGCGCCCCCTCCTCCCATCCTTCCCCTTCCCTCGGGGGTGATGCCGGGAACCTCCCTAACACGACTCCGCAAACACATCGCATCCCAGAGTCAGCAACACGGAGGTGAGGGATTTGTGTGGGACTGCTCTTCTGGAAGTAAAATGCTAAACATTGACTCTTTTTCCTGGAGAAAATCCTAAAGGCACCTGAAGCAAATCGGTGACCCTGGCACAAAGGGGCAGAGGTGGGAGGAGACATGGTGGGACAGGAAGAGCCCCTCCCACCCTCGGATCATCATCCCAACATAGTGACGACTGTGACGCCTAAAAATGTCAGCGGAAGGTGCCTGAATCAGCTTTACATGCAACTGTAACGAGACTCCTTTTTTTTTTTTGAGACGGAGTTTCGCTCTTGTCACCCAGGCTGGAGTGCAATGGCGCAATCTCAGCTCACCGCAGCCTCCGCCTCCTGGGTTCAGGCAATTCTCCTGCCTCAGCCTCCTGAGCAGCTGGGATTACAGGCACGCACCACCATGCCCAGCTAATTTTTTGTATTTTTAGTAGAGACGGGGTTTCACCATGTTGACCAGGATGGTCTCGATCTCTTGACCTCGTGATCCACCCGCCTCGGCCTCCCAAAGTGCTGGGATTAAGACTCCTTTTTAATAAGGAATGTATTTTAGAAAACTGCTCTCTTTATAAGTTAGGCCTGTGTGAGTTCTTCAGCTACCTTGGAGCTTCATTACGAGGTCTGGCGGTAGCGCCGATGCCTGGATCTCACAAGCAACCCTGGTGTTGTGTCCCCAAGACCACAGATCTGAATACAGAGTTCACCAAGAGGGACAGTGGCACACACCGTGACTGCACGGATCACTGAGCCTCATGACCAGAAGCAGGAAAACGTGGGCAGCCAAAACCTAAAAACTCAAGTGAGAGAGACTGTCACTTCAGAACAAAAAGAAAAAAACCAAGAAAGATTTATAACGACCTGCAATGGGATTATCGTAACTGTCGGCTTCATTTGCACCTGACGCTCTCCAGAAGATGTATTTACCACCTGGAGATGTGTGTCTGTAACGCAAAGTGCTAAGCTCCTAGAGTTAGTGTGAAATTGAAATCTTTTAATTTACTATTGATAGCTTCAGCCAGTTTTTACTGAGCACCTACTATGTGCCAGGCACTATTTCAGGCAGTCAAAAACCATCGAAAAGAAATATCGAGGCTCGAATTTTAGTGGCGTTAAAAACTGGCATATTAAATATACTTTTATCTTTAAAGGTGTAAATATTAGGAGTTAGTCCCAAGGCATATGTATTTCAATAATAACATTCTTATTTTATACCAAATATACATGATGACCCTGGTCACTTCATTTACCTGTAAGTGTGCAACGCATGTAAACTGACTTGCTAACCTTCTTAATACTTTTCCCAGAAGAATTAATGCTTAGAAAACTGTATATCATGTAAATAAAGAGTTAACATTTTTGAGTATGTTGCCTTTCTTATCTGTTGGAAGCCCATTTTTCTGTCTACTTTAATGCAATTTTTTGGGTCATTCCATTCAATTTGTATTTTCATTTTCAAAAGTGCTTATTTTGTGATGCTGCTGGAAAAACAGGATTTAAATTCATTATGTTAATGTTAATCATTTTCAAATAATGAAGCATTTTTTAAAAAACAAAGCTCCAACCAGAGTCTGATGGTTAATGGAGGAAAAATTAAGAAAAACTTCAGTTAGTTTTTGGACAGTATGACACAGAGCAGGCACTCAAACCAGCTTTACAATAGAGGAGGGACAGCACCAGGAGAAATACCTAATGTAGAGGACAGGTTGATGGGTGCTGCCACCACCAGGGCACAGGTACACCCACATACCTGCACATTCAGCCCATCACATGTACCCCAGAACTTAAAGTATAATTTAAGAAAAGGAAAGAAAAAGTATCACCACTATCTGTCATTTAATCAGTTGCTGAGCACCACCACCAAGGACTTCATAGATAATATTGTTCGAGTGCCCATATTTTAATTAAAAAAGAAAATACCTGCTTTGCTCCATCACAAAGAAAAATTCTGTGAAAAATGCCTAAGAAACACTTCAAATCAAACTGAAAGAACCACACACACAAAAATATAGGAGTGGCATGAGAAATCATGTTACCATGCCCAAAATAATCAATATTCATGTTTTATTGGTTTCCAGTATTTGCGACACCTCCACAACCCCCGTTAGCAGAGGCGGCTCTGAACGTCGGGCTCGGCACAACATTTTACCTTGCTGAATTGACAGTTCTCGAATTTAAGGGATGGCGCTATGTTTCCTTATCTTTTGTTTAAATAACGGTTTTGTTTTTCAATTTATGTGCCTCTCCTCAATCAAATTAGAAGCTAGGACATGGCTAACCACCTCTCCTTTGCACAGGTGTCTGTCAGTTTCTTGGTTTTATTTGGCGTCTTACTTAACATCATGAGGCTGAATAAAGCATATTCAATGTATTATTTTTCTATTTAATTAAAAAATAAAGTGAAAACTCAGCATAACCTACTTATTCAAAGACAGGCATAATCAAGAAATATGTTGAACCACGGATAAATTTCTTACTTCATTGAAGTATTTTTTTGCATTGCAGAGACTCATGTGGTCTCAACTAACTCAGCTACTTCAGTAGCTGGACACAGTGAAGAGCACGAGGGAAGCAGCTGAGAGCGATGTGGTTAAGGAAAATGCACAAGGCAGATCCAGATCCAGAGCCAGAACCACAAAACCCAGGCTTTCTTGCATGGTAAGAAACTGACCGTGAGGCCGCGCGTGGTGGCTCATGCCTAAAATCTCTGCACTTTGGGAGGCCGAGGCAGGAGGACTGCTTGAGACCAGTTCGAGATCAGCATGGGCAGCAGAGTGAGACCCCGTCAGCCCAAAAAGTTAAAATCTTACCCAGGAGTAGCATGTGCCTGTGCCTGTGGCTCCAGCTACTCGGGAGGCTGAGACAGGGCACTGCTTGAGCTGGGGCATTTGGGGAATTCAAGGCTGCAGTGAGCTATGATCATACCACTGCACTCCAGCCAAAAAACTAAAAATAAAAAGAAATGTATCTTAAGTTACCAGTATTTCTGCATTTCACTGAAGAACCAAGGAAGTCTGGATAGAATGGTATAACTTCATCTTTCTCAACTGAAATTATAAAAGTGATTTTTCCATCCGCTCATCTCGGAAATTTAGAAGTACTGCTGTTCTAAAAAGTAAATGATCCTCAGCAGTTTCCTGTGGAAGTGTGCATACCAGTGTGTCTTATATAAACCCGGCCTGGCTAAAAGCTCATGCTTCCTCTGAACTAGCTCCACTGATCAGTTCGGCACGGAGGCAGACAGGTTGATGGACTCACACTTCCGGGGAGAAACTGAACTCAGACTGACTTAATAGATCTCAGGAAGCAAAACTATAGAAAAAACATAAGCCTAAAAATTAAGAAAAAGAATAAAATGCTAAATTAAAAGATATTGCAGAAAACCCAATAATTGAGAAACTAAATTGGCTAATCCTACCATTCTGAGTAAGAACATGGAAATGTAACACTTCCGGGCACAGAGTGGTATTTTAACTCACAGCAGGTGCACTAATGCAGATGCTGGGCTGTAGACAGGTTCACAGCAGGTGCACAGCATCTGTCTACTGCCAATGCTGGGCAGTAGACAGGTTCACAGCAGGTACACTAACGCAGATGCTGGGCAGTAGACAGGTTCACAGCAGGTGCACTAATGCAGATGCTGGGCAGTAGACAGGTTCACAGCAGGTGCACTAACGCAGATGCTGGGCTGTACACAGGTTCACAGCAGGTGCACTAATGCAGATGCTGGGC
>CM052654.1:141136753-141168243 GCA_028533165.1 Leontopithecus rosalia
TTTTGATGAAGATAAGAGTAACTGCAGCGATTTCCTGGTCAGTCAATACTTAGATGCCACTGCCCCTGGCTGGGTACAAGAAGAAAGTCTGTCTTCTGGAGCTGGGTCCAAATAAAAATGACAGGAAAAGTAAATTTATAGCATGGAGGCTGATAAGCACCACAATGCTTAGGACACCTGATTCTAATGTTTTATGCGACCGTGTTTACAACAACACAATTCAGTGCTGACATCCCATGATGTTCATCCACATGTCAGGTGAACGCTGGTGCTGGCCAGAGCTGATACTCAGAATCTTGACACTGTAAAAGGAACGCAGATTATTGCAAAATATCAGGCCATGCACTGACCTATAGGTTTCAAGGCAAGAGAGGTGAATGACATGCAGTTTCTTTACAAAGTGTAACAGATAAAACAGAATTAAAACTTGGCAGTTTAGGAGTCAGAGTCTGATGTTTAATAGTTTATGCACTAAAAACACAACTTTACATTTTATAAATGTTTAGAATAGTATCCCCTAAATAGGAAGCATATGCACTTTCTTAAATTCTAAGTCTTCGCTAAATCAAAATGTAGCAAATTTATAATATTCATAGGATGAAAAATGGAGACTCCTTAAAAAGCAATCTATTTTACCATGTAATTCTTATTGCAAATTCACATCATCATATTCACGGCACTTTTAATAGTATTTATTAAATTGTGCAAGGTGGGAAGCAGGAGGGCTCAGGCGGAGGAGGTGAAGAAGGGACACTGGCCCTGGAAGGCAGCCAGAAATGGGTGTGGTTTCGGGAGCCTTCCTGTTTAGAGGGTGGAGAATGAAGAGCCGCAGGCTGGGGTCTGTCCTCGGGTGAGGGATGATCGTTAGTACAGAAACAGAAAGAAGCGCCTCCACTTCCTGAGTTCGACATGGAACTTCAGCATGGGCTGGGGGAAAGTGACATCTAGTGTTAGCTGAAAATAATCCAGAGCCGGGTATTCAAAACCACAGCCATGACAACATGCAGCAAGCAGCTGGACAGCAGTGACAAGTGCACACCAGTTCAAAGTACATTTTCCTTGAAATTCTCAGTGCGTTCTCCTCCAAAAGCCGTTTTTAACCTTCCTTGTTCTGTCACACTCCACGAAAATAGCTCTAGAATCTAATTAAAGAGCGAGTTTCTGAGGGACTGGAACCAGACTGATCATCAGAACCCAGCACACATTCCACAGGTGAGAAGCCAGAGCCCGAGGGGATGGTGGTTTCCCGGGTGGGGTTCTCTGAGTTCCCTGGAGCCCTGATCTCCCTCCTTCTCCGTCCCTTTCCACAAGCACCTGCCTTTGCCTGCCCCGTGCCCAGCAGTGCAGGAGCCAGGGCTGAACAGCACCGCCTGAGGCTGTCACGCGCTATAGGAGCTAACAGGAAAGCCGGAAAATCACACTGTTAGTGAGTCCATCCTGAATATCCACATTTAGCAAATAGGAGGTCTTCAGTGTAAACATACACCCTCTCACCAAGAGAGGACTGCAATGCCAGCCCTTCTGCCAACTTGCTCAAGCCTCACAGGGTATCTTCGGAAGCAGATCTAAATTAAAACTGAAGCTCAAATGCCTCATCTACACCCATCATCCATAAAGACATACGGAGACAAGAAGCTGCTGCTCTACATACACCATTCAGAAAACAAGGCAATTTTAACATCCCATATTTGAAAAAAAAAAGCACATTTTTCTTAATTGGATCTCATTAAAATATTTACTGGGGAACATGTCTCCTGGTAAAATTGGGTAACTGCTGCTTTATAATGCATGAATTTTGCTTATGATGTCACAGACATCAACAGAAATTCTACAACTGAAATTAAAGATGAGTCAGCAAAGATGAGAAACGTACCCAAGGCATCGAAGGGATGGGTAACCTTCCAGGAGGTCAGATGCTTCATTTCTCTCATGCAGCAATTCCTATCTGTAAACAGATGATTAAGTGATGCCCTTACCAAATGCACCTTTAAAACCACCTAACATATTCTCACCCTTCCATTCATCATATAAATGGGCATGTTCCTAGCTCACTCCAATGATTCTTCCAGCACCCCAGACTGAAGACGTGTTGTCATTTAAAAGCAGCAAATGTGCTGTAAACACCAGTCAATAGTCATGTTTGAAGCTACAAGCAAGACACACTTAGCACATTGTATTGATGGTTCTCTGCCAGTGGGATTTTACCCCAAAAATCCAGGTATGGTCAGAGACAGAGCTCCATGAACTGACTTAACTTAGAAAAAGGCATGGGGAACAAGCGCTTTAAAGAGGAAACAAAACACCTCTGCTACTGAACAGGAGACCTTCAAATCTGGCTAAATTCCATGATTCAAACAAGCAGTCATGATAAAGAATGTGTTATGTTTTTGACTTCAGACAGAAAAAATATGACTAGAAATATAAGATTTAGAAAAGATTTTTGTCATCTTTTTCTACTTAAAAGCACCAAGTTCTCTTAACTGAAATAATTACACAAGTTGAATATTACGCAGTTATGGCAAGAAAACTGATAATTCTGCACAGCTGTCTGTGGCATTAAGCAAGGATGACACTGTAAGCTGAGAACATTCATGTTTTCAAAACCAATACTGAACAGATTCCTTTTAAACAAGTAAGATTCTGAGCTAACATTACCAAGCACTGGTGTCTAAGGCAGCTTTGGAGCATACCTAATTATTTATGACTGCAAAGTTAGGAGTCTTGCTCTTAAAATGCTCCATCTTATCGTAGTATTTGGCCTCTGACGCTGAGAAAACGTTTCTTTCCATTCAGTTCAGACAGGCTGTTTTCAATAACCGAGGCCGTCATTACAAAGAATGCGCCAATCACAGCTTGTAGCACACAGGTGGGTAGACGCCGCCCTTGAAAACACCAAATTGAGCACCTTAATTAGCACTGAGCACAAAGGAGACCATTTACTAGAATACGCGCAGTTGATGCATGTGTAGAAGTCATCGCCAATAATCCCTCAAGTGGGTCAATTACGAAGTGTGATGAGTCCACTTCAAAGCTTCCGCTATAACTACAATGATTAAAAGCAAGACTTGTTGCAAGAATGTCTGGAGAAAAATGCACAGTCCCTAACCATGGGAGGGCATCACTTGAACGCTGAAAGCAGTGAGATGGAGCGCCTGGGATTCCGGAGAGGCCGCAGCTCTTCCTGCAGTCGCTTCCCAGGTAATCCCCGCAAATCTCCTCCGGTTTGATGACCCCGGGCCACAGAGGGATAGATACTCATACTGCAAAGTACTTCAAGAAATAAACACCCGCTTTTACATGAAATTTCATTTTCACAGGTTGTAGTAAAAGCCCAGAAAGGTGTGGCTTGAATGAAGATGCATCTATCTCCACCCGGAACAGAGCAGCTGGGACCACTGTCGCAGTTTAGAATCATTACCATGAGGACAGGAATTTGCAGCAGCCCCAACCTGTGGCCTTCTGAGCCGTCTCTGGAGCCCTACAAAGGAGAGCTAAGTGCATTCCTGCTCGCTCCTGGGGCTGGGAGCTCGCGGGGAAGGGATCCCGTCAGCGGCTTCCCGGGGCTGGGCGGCCACGTGCCCCCCGAAACCGTGTTCAGAAACGGGGCTGTGCTATGGGAACTTGAAAGCTGCCAACAACTTTTCGTTTTTCTTTGAGCCAACATTTGTTTTCTGTCAATCAATAGTTAATTTAAAAATAAGAAGGGGGCCGGGCGCGGTGGCTCAAGCCTGTAATCCCAGCACTTTGGGAGGCCGAGGCGGGTGGATCACAAGGTCATGGGATCGAGACCATCCTGGTCAACATGGTGAAACCCCGTCTCTACTAAAGATACAAAAATTAGCTGGGCATGGTGGCACGTGCCTGTAGTCCCAGCTACTCAGGAGGCTGAGGCAGGAGAATCGCCTGAACCCAGGAGGCGAAGGTTGCGGTGAGCCGAGATCGAGCCATTGCACTCCAGCCTGGGTAACAAGAGTGAAACTCCAACTCAAAATAATAATAATAAGAAGAAGAAGAAGAAGAAGAAGAAGGTGGAGAGGGAGTTATTTAGGGCAGGAGCTAGAATCGACTTCCAAAAAGACATCTCTGTGACCAACTGGCGTCCCAGCGACCCCGGAATGGCCAGGGGCCCCCAGCACGGGCCGAGGCGGCGGCGCGAACCCTCAGGCTCCCCCAGGCCGAGTCGGACCAGCCCGGGCGCCTGAGGCTGCTGGGGGGCCGCTCGGTCCGCGCGCTCCTGGAAGAAACGCGGGGCCCAGTCTGAAACCGCAAACCCCGGAAAGCGCCACTTGAACGCGGTGAAGGGGAGCCCCGCGCCTCGGAACAAGCCTTTGCAGAGGATCCAGGCGCAAACCCAAGTTTCCCGCGGAGGCGCCGCGCAGGAGAGGGCGGAGCGCAGGGTGGGGGTCCAGGGGGTCCAGGGGGTCCTGGCTGGCCGCGGCGTCCCGGACTCCGGAGCCCACCCTACGGGCAGCCGCCCCTGGAGAGAGGCAAGGGGCGCGGGGAGAGCGAGGGGCGCGGACGGAGGAGAAAGGGGCCGGGCGCCGAGGGACCGCACTCACCTGCACAGGCACCAGCAGGCAGCCCGGGCGTCCGCGGGGGGCGGCGGGAGGCGGGGGTCCCTCGACGCTCATCGCCCCGCTCAGCGCCAGGACCCACGCGAGTCTCCAGAGCCTCGCCGGGCGCCGCGTCCGAGCCCCTCTGCAGCCTCCAGCTCCCGCTCGGGTTTCGCGCGCGTCCGCGGCCCGGGGCGCGGGGCTGGGAACCGGGAGCTCCGCCCACGAAGTCCCGCCCCGGGCGAGGGAGGGGCCGGGCGCAGCCGGAGTCGGGGTGCCGGGCGCGCGGCTCGCGGGGAAGGGCGGCGTCTGGGGTCACGGGGCGCTCCCTGGGGTCGGAGGGACCTTGGAGGGGCCCTCGGGGCTGGAGGCGGAACTCGCGCTTCTCCCGGGCTGGGTACCCAGGTCCGCGTTCCCGGCCCCGCGCTCCTTTGGGGCGCAGGTGGGCGCGCCCTGGACCGGCCTGGAGACCCCTACCCGCCGCCGCCCGCGCCCCAGCCCCGGCCCAAGGTCCTCAGCTTCTCCTCGGGGGCGTGTCCAGCCGCAGCCTGGGGGTCCCCGGGCGCCCCTGGTCCTCTGGGGTCCCCACACTTTCGCCGGCCACACCCCTCGGACCTTCCCCGGGCGTCTCCCCAGCACTGGGGGAGCCCGGAGGACCCCGAGGACTGCCCGGCCCGAAGAGAACACAGGGGGTCCTCCCCTTCCCCCAGCGCCGCTCCCATCGTCCTCCTCCCTCCTCCGCCCCAAGGATCGGCGGCCCCGTCCCGCCTCCCGGGCGCGGCGTCTCCCGAACCCTGCGGGGACCCCGATCTCGGCGGCGGAGACGCGGGTCCCCCGTTCACTCAGGTTTGCGCCCGGAGGAGCCTCCCCGAGGCCGCACGGGGTTCCCAGCCTCAAATCGGCCTGTTTTAATGTAAACGAAGTACGTTTGGCGTAAATTCCCGTGGGGCGGGGCAGCGAGGGGCGCACAGGCCACCTTCGTTTGTAGAAAGAAGCCGGCGCCCCTTTTCCTCCTTTCCAACCCCCTCCGTCCTCCAGGCCAGGCCTGGGCGGGGGCGCGTCTCGGAGACCGGGACGCCCCTGTCCCTCCCGCTCCGAGGCAGCAAAAGCCGCGGGCTGAGGCCTGGGGAGGTTCGCCCTCGTTAGGAGCAGAACGTGAGTGAACAAATAAACGTTGAAAAATCGCTGGGAAACGCTTTCCTTTTTCTGACTCCGACTCGCTTGGCCGCCGGCAGGCCTGGGTTTCGGACCCGGGCGCACCCCCAACCCCCAGTCTCTGGGTTCCAGGGCAGCCTGCTGGGCGATCTCAGCACCACGTTTACCGGAGCCACACGCAGGGTGTTCTTACCTGGCTCAGTGCCTCTTGGGTGAATTAGTAAAAAATACTGTACTACTTTTCATTTGTAGCAAAACCTAGAGTAAGAAAGAAAAAGTACAAGAGAGTATCGTTTGCCTTTAAGTTACGTTTTTAAAAAGCATGCATATAATCTCTGAGAAATTAAATGTCTCCCAATGCACGACGACGTTGTCTCATTGTGTTCCAGGACCTGAAGAAGGAGAAACAGCGTGTTGCATGCGTGGGTGTTGACTTCAAGACACAAGCTTTTGTTAAAATTGTGTCATTAAATTAATAGGCACATACTTGTTTTTCAGACCAGAGTTAATTGTTAATTCCTTTGTAAAATAATGTGGTTTTAGCTGACAATCGCTGCAATCCTTTCTACACTAAAATTTTGTGATATCAGCATGGCTTAGGCGCTCTGGGGCTGCTTTTGAAAGGCTAATTGATTCAAGTTTTAACTGCCTATCGGCTTTTATGCATCCGTGTTAGGACTGCACGTAAGAGTTATTTTGCTTTATTTTAAATACTAGGGTTCTACTGCCACCGTAATAGCAATAAAGAGGAAAACACTGACTACCTGAAACTCTGTGAAGGAAGGACCCTCACGAGGTTCCCAGAATTCAACTGACCAGCTTTTGTGATGAGGATAGTTTTGATTCTGAGATGTGTCTTAACCCAGTTGTAGTTAGTGTCTCTTTATTAAGTTTTAAGTTTGAAATGATTCTGAATTTACAGGAATTTTGTAAATGCAGTACAGAAAACTACAGTAACCCCTCGTTGCAAGACCCCCAGTGTCTCCCTAGTACCACAGATAGTACTGAACCCGATACATACTGCCATGTTTATTCCTGTGCATACATACTGGTGATGCAGTTTCCTTTATAAATTAGGCACATTAAGAGATTAAAGCAATAACTAATAACATAGAACGATTATAACAATGCCCTGTGAGAAGAGTTATACAAACACCTACTCTCTCTGAAATACCTTCACTGCCCTGAACTCGCCCTTCTTGGGATGATGTGAAATGATAGGGTGCCTGCCGGTGAGAGTGGCCAGGCCTGGAGACCTGGCATCAGGGTGCTGCTGAATATCCACAGAGCTCAGAAGGGCCATCCTCTGCTCCCTGTGATCCTGGACCATCCAATCCGGACCATGTTCATGTTTGGGGATGGTGGATAGTTGGAGGTTTTTTTTTTGTTTGTTTGTTTGTTTGTTTGTTTGCCAAAATCTTGGGAAACAACGGTGTCGTTAGGAGATATCTGTTTTTAACTCATCAAAGTGATGTGCAGACGTTCTAATCAGTGGACGATAATAAGAGCGACTGTAATGCTGCAGTTCAAGGGTGGCATTCCATCACTGTGCCCTCCACCCTCTGTGCCACTGGAAACACAGCGAAGTCTGTCAGGTCCACTGGAGACACTCAGCAGAGTCCATCAGGTCCACTGGAAACACTCAGCAGAGTCCGTCACAACCGCTGGAAACACTCAGCAGAGTCCATCAGGTCCACTGGAAACACTCAGCAGAGTCCGTCAGGTCCACTGGAAACACTCAGCAGAGTCCGTCACAACCGCTGGAAACACTCAGCAGAGTCCATCACATCCGCTGGAAACACTCAGCAGAGTCTGTCACGTCCGCTGGAAACACTCAGCAGAGTCTGTCACAACCGCTGGAAACACTCAGCAGAGTCCGTCACGTCCGCTGGAAACACTCAGCAGTGTCCATCATGTCCGCTGGAAACACTCAGCAGAGTCCATCATGTCCACTGGAAACACTCAGCAGAGTCCGTCAGATCCACTGGAAACACTCAGCAGAGTCCGTCATGTCCGCTGGAAACACTCAGCAGAGTCCATCACATCCGCTGGAAACACTCAGCAGAGTCTGTCATGTCCGCTGGAAACAGCAGAGTCTGTCACAACCGCTGGAAACACTCAACAGAGTCTGTCACGTCCGCTGGAAACACTCAGCAGAGTCTGTCACGTCCGCTGGAAACACTCAGCAGAGTCCGTCACGTCTGCTGGAAACACTCAGCAAATGTCCATCACGTCCCCTTGACTGGTTCTGTTTGCTTCCTCTTCGCCTTTGTCTTCCTCTGCACGTGACTCTGCGAGTTCCTTCAGCTCCTCACTTGTTACCATTTCTCTATGGCCTTCAACATGTTCTTCCACTTCTTGAAAGACTTGTTGGCAAATCCTTCACCAACTCATCTTGCTGTATGAAGGATTTTCACGAATTCTTCATCAACCCCTGGTTACTCTTTAAAGTCATTTATGACCTCACAAGTTCTTCCAGCTGGCATTCAGAGTTTCTGGTTTTAATTCACGTATTGCAATTGTGATGAATGTTATTGTATCACCGGTAGTGACTGATTTTCAGCACTGCACCACATCCAAATTAGGGTCTGCATCGATTGCTGACCAAATTGATCTATGTGGCCTTGAGAGACTGGATGATGCCCTGGTCAAAGGCAGGAGCTCCTCACTTGAGTTGTATTTGAAGGTAAAAATACAACCTTGTGGCCGGGTGCGGTGGCTTACACCTAGAATTCCAGCAATCTGGGGGGCCGAGTTAGGTGGATTGCTTTGAGCCCAGGAGTTTGAGACCAGCCTGGGCAACATGGTGAAACAGCACAAAAATTAGCTGGGTGTACTGGCATGCCTCTGTGGTCGCAGCTACTCAGGAGGCTGAGGATACAGAATCCCTTGGACCCTGGAGGCACAGGTTGCATCAAGCCAAGATCATGCCACCATACTCCAGCCTGGACAACAGAGTGAGAACTTGCCTCAAAAAAAAAAATACAACCTTGGCCTTGTCATTTTTATAGTAAACATATTCAGAATGGCCAGGTACGTTGTCTGCTACTAATGGGACTTTATATTCCAGCCTTTCCTCTTAAGATTTTTGGAGGAAGCACTGGTGGAACCTTGCATAAACACGGTGCTCGCCACCCCGCTTTCTGGTTGTGTTGCCTGAGGACAGGCAGGTGACTTTTATTTTTGAGCATAAGGGCACTTCTCTGTGCACACCATGCCTGGCTTGGCCACAGGTCCTACAGCATTGCACATGCCACGGGGTAAATCAGCCCTTCAGAGTTTCATGCCCTGGGCCTCCTTTGCACTTTGATAAACATGGGTTCTCTGGGGTGTCTTCTTCTGGAAGAGTCTGGTCTCGTTGCAATTGAGGACTTTGTTCAGATGGGATCCTTTCCCTGCTCTTCAGCTCCGCCGGAAATACGGCAGCAGCTTCTTCACTGGCAAACACAGCCGCTCCACTAATTTTGTTCTTTATTTTTCAGTGCAAGCCCACTCCCAAGTGTGTAGCTACGCCTCACTTGCCATAACTGGTTCAGTGTCACTCATTTCGGGGCCTCACTGCTGAAGTCTCCCTGTGGGATTGTGCTTTCTGTGTTGAGGCGCCCTCGGTGGCAACGGCTTCCTGCTCGTGTCTCCGACCTACAAGTTCAACGTCTTCTCCATCCTAACTAAGTGCTATCACTCACTGCGGCCATAACGTTTGCAGTTTGAAATGTGACAGCAAAACTAGAATGAATTTCTCGTTTTTCTTTATCTTTTTTTTGTGTGTATGACAGAGTCTCGCACTTGTCCTTCAGGCTGGAGTGCAGTGGCGCCATCTCAGCTCACTACAACCTCTGCCTCATGGGTCGATTCTCCTATCTCAGCCTCCTGAGTAGCCGGGATTACAGGTGCCCACCACCACGCCAGGTTGATTTTTTTCTTTTTTTGAGACGGAGTTTCGCTCTTGTTACCCAGGCTGGAGTGCAATGGCGCGATCTCGGCTCACCACAACCTCCGCCTCCTGGGTTCAGGCAATTCCCCTGCCTCAGCCTCCCAAGTAGCTGGGATTACAGGCACGTACCACCATGCCCAGCTAATTTTTTGTATTTTTAGTAGAGACGGGGTTTCACCATGTTGACCAGGATGGTCTCAATCTCTTGACCTCATGATCCACCCGCCTCAGACTCCCAAAGTGCTGGGATTACAGGCTTGAGCCACCGCGCCCGGCCTGTATTTTTAATAGAGATGGGGTTCAGGTTCTAATTAGCTTAAAATACCGTCTTGACTTACAGCCTCATGGGAACATGCTTCGCACTGCTTGATTTGCCAACCCACCCTGTTCCCCCTCCAGCCATCATCTTAATTCTGCAACGAAGACCTACCACCTTCCTGTTCCACGCTTGGTTACCGTTCTGTAACTACTTTCACTGTTTCACTTAAAGAAAGCACTTCACGGCTTCTCTTCGGCATTTCTCTGTGGTCCGCATGCCTAGTCCTGTGTGGGGCGCCATTATCGAATAAAACCAGCATGACTTGAACAGAAGCACTGTACTACCGGGGCAGCCCATCTGATAACCCAGACAGCCACTGAGTGTCTCAGGATGTGTGGCGCACACAGAGAACTCACGGCACAGAGAAGCGATTCACTTCCTGAAAGGCACAGAGGCATCGGCGAGAGCATTCGCCATGCATCTCAGAACGGGGCACAACTTAATTCTTATGGACTGTTTATTTCAGGAAATTCTTACTTAATATTTTCAGACTGCAGTTGAGCACAGAAAGTGAAGCCACACATAGCTGGGGCTGCTGTGCCCTTGGTCCTTAACTCAATTCCCAATTAATACCTTGTTTCTCTCTATTTATAAGCGGATTACTTTCCATGAAACCCATTCAGAGTAATTGGCAGAAATCATGTGCCATTTCCTTTAAGTACCTAACAAATGTTTCCCCAAAAAAATCAAAAGCACTGTCAGGCATACACAGAGTATACTCATCACTTCTGTTCTCTACAGGTGCTGGAAGTGCTAGACTAGCAATTAGGCAAAAGAAGGAAATAAAGGGCAAGCACCTTAGGAAGAATGCACATTGTCCTTGCTTGCAGAGAAGTTGGTATTACATATAGAAAACCCTAAAGACTCATTCAAAAAGGTGTTAGAACTAATTAATAAGCTCATTCGGTGAAGCTGCAGAACACAAAGTCAACACACAAATATCCATAGAGTTTCTGTGCACAAATAGTGAATAATCCGAAAAAGAAATCAAGAAAACAAGCCCATTAATAGTAGCTACAAAAAAAAGATACTTAGGCGTCAATTTAACCAACGAAGTGAAAGATCTCTGTGCTGAAAACTTGAAAGGTTGATGAAAGAAATTGAAGAGGACGCAAATAAGTGAAAAGATATCTTGTACTTGTGGACTGGAAGAATTAATGTTGTTAAAAAGTCTGTATGACCCAAAGTGATCTACAGATTCAATGCAATTCCTATTAAAACAGCAATGACATTCTTCCCAGAAATAGAAAACAAAATCCTAAAATTCATATGGAACCAAAAAAAGCCTAATAGCCAAAGCAGTCTTGAGGGAAACAAAAGCTCACACATTGAAATAGGAACTCAGCAGGACTTGTTTCCCAAGACAACAGGTGACATGACCCCCTCATAAGACCAGAGACAGTAGAGAAACCACCTAAGGCCAGCTAGAGCCAAGATGGCGACAGGAGTGATCTCTGACAGTACTCACTGCTTATTATTTCTCTAATTATAATGCATTAGCATGTGAAAGACACGCTTACCAGCACCATGGGAGTTTACGAATGCCATGGCAATTCCCAGAAGTTACCCTGTAAGGGGAAGAAGCCCCAGTTCCAGGAGCTCCCCACCCCTTTCCCAGAAAACTCATGAATATCTCACCACTTATCTAACATATAATCAAGAAATAACACAACAACCTCCAGCTAGCAGCATCCCTGGCACTACCCTTCCTATGGGGTTGCCCTGCTCTGTCTTTTGCTCTTGCTTTTCTCTGCCAGCTCACTCTTGAATTATTTCCTGTACTAAGGCAAGAACCCACTTGACCTCCCAGGCTGAGCCTGTTTTGGAGATCACCCTCTGACAACACCACTTGACTTCAAAAATATATCACAAAGCTATAGTAACCAAAACAGCATGGTATTGGTATAAAAACACACAGACCAATAAAACAGAATAGAAAGCCCAGAAATAAATCTACACAATTACAATCAAGTGATTTTTGACAAAGACACTAAGAACACACAGTGGGGAAAGGACCACCTTTATGAATGGTGCTGAGGAAACTGCATAGTCACAAGCAAAAGAATAAAACTGGATCTTTATCTGTCACCACTTACAAGAACCAACTCAAAATGGATTAAATACTCAAATGTGAGACTCCCAAACTATGAAACTACTAGAGGAAAACATAGGGTGAACACTTCATGACCTTGGGCTGGGCAATGACTTTTGGATTAGACCTCAAAAGCATAATCAACAAAAACAGAAATAGACAAGTGATATTCCAAAAACTAAGAAGCTTTTGCTCAGCAAAAGAAACAATCAACAGAGTGAAGGAAAAACTGACTAAATGGAAGAAAATATTTGCAGATTCTACATCTAGCAAAGGTATATTATTCAGAATATGTAAGGAACTCAATAGCAAAAATGCAAGTAATCTGATGAAAAACAAGCCAATGAAAAAACAAGACATGTCTCTTATTAGACATGTCTCAAGAGAAGACCTACAATCAGCCAATAGGTATATAAAAAATGTGGTCAACATCAGCATCACTAATCATCAGGGAAATGTGAATCAAATCACAAAGGGATATCACCTCATACCAGTAAGAATGGCTTTTATCAAAGAGAGGAAAGGTAAGTGCTGCAGTGAGTGTGGTAAGAGAACACTTGCCTGCTGTTGGTGAGTGTGTGAAGCACTACTACCACTGTGGAAAACAGTATAGAAGTTTCTCAAAAAACTGAAAAATAGAACCACCAAATGATCCAGCAGTCCTACTACTGGATCTATATCCAAATGAAAGGAAATCTGTATGTTGAAGAAATATCAGCACTCCCTAATTGTTGTGGCACTGCTCACAATAGCTGAGATGTAGTGCTCCTAACTGTCCAACCGTGGATGAATGAATAAAGAAAATGTGGGATGTACATGTGAACTCCGAAAACCCGAGGCAGGTCTCAGTTAAATTAGAAAGTTTAGGTTTTGGGCCAGGCGCGGTGGCTCAAGCCTGTAATCCCAGCACTTTGGGAGGCCGAGGTGGGTGGATCACGAGGTCAAGAGATCGAGACCATCCTGGTCAACATGGTGAAACCCCGTCTCTACTAAAAATACAAAAAATTATCTGGGCACGGTGGCACGTGCCTGTAATCCCAGCTACTCGGGAGGCCGAGGCAGGAGAATTGCCTGAACCCAGGAGGCGGAGGTTGCGGTGAGCCAAGATTGCATCATCGCATTCCAGCCTGGGTAACAAGAGAGAAACTCCATCTCAAAAAAAAAAAAAAGAAAGAAAAGAAAAAGAAAAAAGAAAGTTTAGGTTTCTAAATTTTCTAATTTAATTTAGATGTGCACCGTGATGCAGCCTCATGACATGTGCACAGCGTGTCAGAGCACAGTTTGGTTTTATACATTCTATAAAATGCATTCTATAAAATGTGTAGGGACACATGAGACATCAGTCAACATATGTAAGACGAATATTGGTTTGGTCTGAAAAAGAGGGACATCTCCAAGCAAAGACAGGAAGGTGCTTCCAGGTCACGGGTAGGATAAGAAACAAATAGTCACATCCTTTTGAGTTTCTGAGTAGCCTCTCCAAAGGAGGCAATCAGATATGCATTTATCTCAGTGAGCAGAGGAGTGACTTTGAATAGAAAGGGGGGCAGGTTAGCCCTAAGCAGTTCCCATCTTGACTTTTCCCTTTAGCCTAGTGATCTGGGGGCCCCAAAATTTCTTTTCGTTTCATATATACACAATGGAATACTATATAGCCACAAAAAAGAAGTCAGATCATTTGCAACATGGATGAACATTAGGTTAAGTGAAATAGGCCAGGCACAGACAACTGTCACACATCTTTACTCACATATGGAAGCTTAAAAAGTTAATTCAATGGAGGCATCGAGGTGAACAGTGGTTAGCATGGACTGGGGTAGAGGGGAGGAAGCAGGGAATGAGAGCTCGGTTAACAGGTACAAAGCTGTCATTTCTGCTGGCCTATTGCATAGGAGGCTGACTACAGTCAGCAATACCGTATTGTGTCTTTCAAAATAACCTGAAGAGAATGATCACATTATGCAATGTGTACATGTACCAGACATCACATCCTACCCAATAAATACGTACGATTGTATGTTGATAAAAATTAAAACAACTTAAAAATCAGGAAATTAGCATTAATACAGTAAAGAAAAACCACCTCCAAACTGCAGCAATTTTTCTACTACCTTTTTGTAGCAATAATCAACACACGTAATTCACTAACTTTCCCCTTTTCCTACTTTCTCTCTGGGTTCAGGATTCATTATTCCCGTGGCTGTCTGCTCCTTTGAGCTTCTTCAGGCTCAATCTTGACATTTTTGAAGCATCAGGATTTCTTTCAATTCGGTTTGTTTGAACTTTGCTCATGACTGTACTCATTTGCACATTTCTGATGGAAATATCACAGGCGTGTCATGGTTTTCAGAGTGAATCACACCAGAAGGCACATTCTGGTGATACTAACTTGATCATTTGGTTTAGTGAGTGTCTGCCAGACTTATCTACTGTAAAATGAAATAATAAATATTTGAACTTGCAGATTAGTAAATATACTCGCTGGTAAATATATTAAGTGATTACTGCAAATATGTTTTGGGTTAATTCCGTACAACAAATCACCCTCAAATGCGATGGCTGAAAGCAGCTGTAATGATTTACTGTCTCACAGGATTTCTGCGGATCGGGTCCTCAAGGTTGGCCAGCCGAGGTGGCTCTGGCTCAGCAGTCTGCGGAGATTGCAGTTGGGTATCTGCTGGTACTGGAGTCACAGGAAGGCTGGGCAGAGCCTCCAGGACTGTTTCACAGTGGCCTCACCAGGCAGGAAAGAGGACATTGGCACCGTTCTGGGGTCTCAGTACTCCACCCTGGGGTCCTCTCCACGGGGCTGCTGAGTGTCCTCACAGAACGGCCGCAGCTTCCCTTAGAGCAAGGAGTTAAAGAGGTGGGGCTTCTGTGCCTTGGCCAGGCCTCAGCAGGTGCCTGATATTACTGTGGGTAATACAGGCACTGTGGGTCACCCTGGCCACCTGAGTCCCCGGGAGACATGAGTGCATGAAACACAAGTACAATGCAGGGGTCTTCCCCGGTGCGATGAGGGGCCAGCCCGCTGTACAAGTCGCAAGGGAACACTGGAGTCTTCCTTCGGTGGTTCTGCCTTGAATTAGTTACTATGATGATGATTGCTAAATGATGATTTTATAATTTCATCTTTCAACATTCATTCCTTGGCATTCTATACTAATGTCTCGTTCATTCATTCATTCATTCACTGACATCAACATGGTCTTGTGGATTTCTTGCCTCCAATAGGGTAAACTCCATTACTATTTTCAGCCTCAAATTGTGCCAGATTTGGCCAATAAGAGCCTCCTGGAGCCGAGGCCTGTGTCTGCTGACAAATTCTCTTCATTCTGTGAGGACTTTCGCACTTCCTCTTCCAGGCTCCTGTCATCCTTTTCTACCCGGTTCCCAGTCTTCTTTCCAAGGAGCTCTGATTCTTTTTTGTGAAGTTGAAAGCTAGATGCTGCATGGCCCATGGCCACTGAGCACCTGACTTCTAGCTCCTGCTAGCAGATAGGGCTATGAATACATACGTATATTATATATCCATTCTATCTATTATATACGTGTATGTGTTAGTCAGGGTTCTCTAGAAGGACAGAACTGATACGCTAGATATATATAAAGGGGAGTTTATTAACTCACATGATCACGAGGTCCCACAAAAGGTCATCTGCAGGCTGAGGAGCAAGGAAGCCAGTCCGAGTTCCAAAACTGAAGAACTTGGAGTCTGATGTTCGAGGGCAGGAAGCATCCAGCATGGGAGAAAGACGTAGCCTGGGAGACAAGGTCAGTGTCTCTTTTCACATTTTTCTGCCTGCTTTTTATTCTGGCCACGCTGGCAGCTGATGAGGTCTGCCTTTCCCAACCCACTGATTCAGACGTTAATCTCCTTTGGCAGCACCTTCACAGACACACCCAGGGTCAATACTTTGCACCCATCACTCCAGTCAAGTTGCCACTGGGTATTAACCATTGCTCTCTCTCTCTCTCTCTCTATATATATATATATATTTTATTTATATTAATATATAATGTTACATTTAATTTTTATAATATGTAATATATTATTAAATATATTTTTATTAACATACATGTCATATTTATATTATTATATGATATATATATAACAGGCATTTGTGTGTGTATATATTTGAAAGATGGAGATATATATGTAAACAGGGATTTGTGTGTATATGTATATGAAATACGGATATATAGGTGTGTGTGTATGTATATGAAAGATGGATATATATGTGTGTGTATATATATGAAAGATGGATATATATATATATATAGAAACAGGCATTTGTGTGTGTACATGTATGTGAAAGATGGATATATATATATAAACAGGCATTTGTGTATATATATATGAAAGACAGATATATATGTGTGTCTATATATATGAAAGATGGAGATATATATATAAAAAGGCATTTGTGTGTGTATATATATATGAAAGATGGACATGTGTGTGTATATATGAAAGATGGAGATATATGTGTGTGTGTATATATGAAAGATGGAGAGATATATATAAACAGGCATTTATGTGTGTGTATATATATCTGTATGAAAGATGGGTGTGTGTGTATACAAAAGGCGGATATATATGTGTGTGTATTCAAAAGGTGGATATATATGTGTGTGTATACAGAAGGTGGACATATATGTGTGTGTATACAAAAGGTGGACATATATGTGTGTGTATACAAAAGGTGGATATATATGTGTGTGTATACAAAAGGTGGACATATATGTGTGTGTATACAAAAGGTGGACATATATGTGTGTGTATACAAAAGGTGGACATATATGTGTGTATATACAAAAGGTGGATATATATGTGTGTGTATACAAAAGGTGGACATATATGTGTGTGTATATATCTGTATGAAAGATGGGTGTGTGTGTATATACAAAAGGTGGACATATATGTGTGTGTATACAAAAGGTGAACATATATGTGCGTGTATATATCTGTATGAAAGATGGGTGTGTGTATATACAAAAGGTGGATATATGTGTGTGTGTATACAAAAGGTGAACATATATGTGTGTGTGTATACAAAAGGTGGACATATGTGTGTGTATACAAAAGGTGGACATGTATGTGTATATACAAAAGGACATGTATGTGTATATACAAAAGGTGGACATGTATGTGTATCGGGAGTTCACACTTATTTCTTCATTTCCAGGCCCCGACTGTAGTTTGTTCCAGCCATCCCTTCCCACAGCTTGATGTCTTTTCTCCCAGTGGCTCCTGTTATCTCGGAATTTATTTACTTCTTTACTGCAGCCTCCGTATCTAACCAAGCCCTCAGAATGGTGAGCCGTCTGCCGGCCTGGGCTCTGCTGGCTCCAGGCGCGGAGGCCCCTCCCAGCCCCGCCTCACCAAGCACAGTCAGCTGCAGCCAGGTCTGGCCAGGCCTCCCCTCTGTCTGGGCACATCCCTCCCAGCCACATCCTGGTGCAGCATCCATGCCTTGTCCACAAACCGACTGCGGTTTTATTACATCTGTCTCTGCTCCTCTGGAGACTCAGGGTCTCCCTTCCAGCTCCATCAGAACGAGGGAGTGCTCCAGGCACGGCTTCCTTCCACTGTCTCTTCCGCAGGGCTGTGCCTGACTGGCAGAGCCCAGTGTTACCCCCAGCCCTCCCTTGCTGGCTGCAACATCTACATGGCCTGCGGTGGTGCCCCCTGCACGGGGAACTGTCTGCCCTCCTGCCTTTGTCTTAAGGAGATTCATTGGTGCTGTTTAAATTGTGTGGGTCTTAACAAAACTCTAACTTGTGGCTTAATTGATAATCTCAAAAATGCTTTTGTTTTCTGTTTATTAATTTTATTATTTCCTTCCACTTTTCACAGGTTTAATTTGTTATTTTTTCAATTATTGGAAACGATCCTCAGAGCATTCATTCTAACCCTTTTACTTTTCTAAAATATCCTTTCAATGCTATAATTTTCCTTTCAAGCTCAGTTTTTGTGTTTTTAATAGTGTTAACATTTTAGTAGTTTTATATTTGTAGGTGTCAAAATTCATATTAACATTTTTTATTCTTTTAATGTATTCATTTGAACGGTATTATATTGAAAGGTAATTCATTCTGATATGACAGTTAAGTCAGATATGCCAGTGACTTTTTTTTCTATTTGCCTAAAGACTGGTGATTTTTATCTGCTTATCATATCACTAACTGAATTAGATAAAAACAATCATAAGAAATACAGTTGTCAATTTTTATCATTATGATATGATGAAAGATGTGCTATGTTTTAGAAAACCCTAATTAAAAGATCTAGTGACAGGTCTCGTCACTAACTTGATGTCAGAGTCATGAGCATGAATGACATTTCCAGACACAAGGACCCCTCTGAGTGGCCTGACGGTTCCTGTAATTTTTTTTTTTTTTGAGATGGAGTTTCGCTCTTGTTACCTGGGCTGGAGTGCAATGGCGCGATCTCGGCTCACTGCAACCTCCGCCTCCTGGGTTCAGGCAATTCTCCTGCCTCAGCCTCCCGAGTAGCTGGGATTACAGGCACGCGCCACCATGCCCAGCTAATTTTTTATATTTTGAGTAGAGACGGGGTTTCACCATGTTGACCAGGATGGTCTCAATCTCTTGACTTCGTGATCCACCTGCCTCGGCCTCCCAAAGTGCTGGGATTACAGGCGTGAGCCACTGCACCCAGCCGGTTCCTGTAATTTTTATTGGTGACAATCTTATGCTAACGTGTATTACTGCGGGTTGTTGACCACATTTGTAACTGGAAGAAATGATAAATTTCAGTTAGAATTTAACGAGTAAAAGACACCTTATTATTTTCTTCACGTAAGTTGACAGATACCCTGAATGCTTAACCAGACATTCAAAACTGCTAATTTATTTAGTTAAGTATTTGCAATTCATTTTATGTTAGAGAAGAATTTTTGGTTTGTGTAAAAACGTCTTTACTCTGTCTTCATATTTGAAGGGTTTTTTTCTGGGATTAGAATCTCAGCAGGCAGCGAATTCCCTGGATTTCCCATAGCACTTTATTTTTTTTATTGCATTTTAGGTTTTGGGGTACATGTGCAGAACATGCAAGATAGTTGCATAGGTACACACGTGGCAGTGTGTTTTGCTGCCTTCTGCCCCCTCACCCGTATTTGGCATTTCTCCCCATGCCATCCCTCCCCTGCTCCCCCCCCCACTGTCCCTCCCCTATTTCCCCCAATAGACCTCAGTGTGTGGTGCTCCCTTCCCTGTGTCCATGTGTTCTCATTGTTCATCACCCGCCTATAGTGAGTATATACGGTGTTTCCTTTTCTGTTCTTGAGTCACTTTAAAGCCATGTCTGTTTTGTCGCCTGCCCGCGCTGCCCAGGGGCTTTCTCTTAGGAGGTGCTGAGGTGAGGTTTTCTCGGCTTTTCTGCGCCTTGTTGACTGCTGACAGTCCTGAGCCTGCGCCCTGCTAGTGTTGGTTGTTCTAGAAGAATCTGATGGGGTATTTCTTCAAACTCTGTTTCGGTCCCTCAGTCTCTCCTCCTTTCCTAGAATTTCACGTGCGTGTTGGTGGACGTCTCGTCATGTGTGAGTCCCTTTTGTTTTCTTCTGTGCTTTTATTTTTCTTCTCTGCACTTGGGTCTGGAAATTGTATTCCAGCTCTCCAATCTCCCCTCTTGTGCTCAGTCTGGAATTAAACCTTTTATATCAGAATTCTTCAGAGGGACAGAACTAATAGGATATATGTATGTGTGAAAGAGAGTTTATTAAGGAGAATTGACTCCCGTGATCACAAGGTGAGGTCCCACCATAGGCCGTCTGAAAGTTGAGGAGCAAGGAAGCCACTAGTGGCTCAGTCCAAGTCCCAAAGCCTCAGAAGGAGGGGAGCCCACGCCGCGGCCTTCAGTATGCGGCCAAAGGCCTGGGAGTTGCTGGCAGATCACCAGCGTAAATCTAAGAGTCCAAAGGCCGGAGAACTTGAAGTCTGATGTTTGACAATGGGAAGCGTCCAGCACGGGTGAAAGAGGAAGGCCAGAAGACTCAGTAGCTTGGCTCCTTCCACCTTCTGCCTGCTTTATTCTAGCCGCATGGCAGCCCATTAGATGGGGCCCACCCAGACTGAGGGGCTCTGCCTCTCCAGTCCACTGACTCAGATGTGAATCTCCTTTGGCAGCACCCTCACAGACACACCGAGGGTCAATACGTTACCAGCCATCCAGGCATTCTTCAGTCCAATCAAGTTGACGCTCAGTATTACCACACACCTTTACACTGAATTCTTTTTTTTTTATTATGCAATTCTCAGATCTTCAAACTCCTTTTAATTTCTAAAATGTCTATCTTGTTACCTATTTTCTGAAATTTAATTCAGCTATTTTAAAGTTGATTTCTGACAATGCCTACATCTGGGTCTGTTTCTTTTGCCTTTTCATTTTATTTCGCTTGGTTCTGTTTCCTGTCAGCCTTGGTTTTTTTTTTTTTTTTTTTTCCTTTTGGTCTCAATTAAATGTTAAGCCTTACTTAAGAAAATTAAGATTCAGGCAATGACTTTCTCCTGAGAACCTTCCTTTCCTCCTGGCAGGGGTCAGCATAGAGCCAGGCCACCTCCTCCTGTAACTCCCGGAGTCATTAGAGGTCAGGTTTCATTCTTGGAGAGCCACCTCCCCTCCCCCGCCTGCTCCTACTCTTGGGGCACAGTGGGGGACCCGAGGCTCTACCAAGTCCTGGTCCCCACCACAGCGCTGCGCTGGGCCCTGCTCATCTCTACTCTCTGCCGAGGCTCCACTGACCTTCTGCTTCACTTAGGGGTTCTTGCCTGGAGGACAAAAAGCACTGCAAAGTCTCAGGGACTCCCCTGTGGTCTCACCTCCCTGTGGCATCCGTCCCTCAAGTCCTGGCAGCTCTGAGCACCTGCTGTTTTCCCAGGTCTGTGGGCCTGCAGAAAGCTCAGTTCCAGGCGGCGTTGCTGATGGATGAGTGGTTCTGCTGATCAGCGAAGGAGGGTGTTCCTCAGAACTCCTTCCTTCTCCCCAGGCGTGTTTCCTGCAGAACAGCTACGGTGCTGGTTTCTATCCCAGGCCTCCAGAACGGAGACTGTGTTTTGATAAGCTGTGCTAGCCTTGAATTGCCTTGAGGCCTGAGGGAACTGTCCTATAGCCCAGTGCAGAGGCTTTAACGCAGGGCCCAAGGACAGGCTTCAGTGAATTTCTAAGACTGTATGTAAAGATTTACAGCATTTACTGCTTTGCACTTTTCCATACAAGATGGGCAGCAGAGCCCACCTTTGTTTTCTTAGAAACGTGCAGCCATGGCTCTGGGCAGGCACCCGGTGGTGCCGTGTCTATGTGTGCCTGTGACGGTGTGTAGGGGAAACGCTGTGCTCGCTGTCCAGGCAAAGCAAATGGCAGCCAAATTCCACTCAGCCTGGGAAGCACGGCGAGACCCACCTTCGTGTTACCTGAGGGCAGCGGCTGCTTCAAATCCAAACATCCCTGCAACTGCAGCCTGTGCGTCCCTTCATTCCCGTGTGTAGATGGGACCTTTCTCCACGCTCACTTCTCTCTCGTGGCGTCGTATTCAGTTGAACAAGGAGCTTTCTGCTTTGGCTGCTGACCGGATGCTTCGGTTTCCGTGGCTGGGGACCCCTCCTGTTTTCTACATCACAGGCCCTGGTCAGTGACAGTGTCCCCACGTTTTGGCCACCACATGACACAGGTCACCATAAGGGGTTCCTGCTGCTGTGGTCACAAATTACCACACACCCAGCCACTTTAAAACAACCAAACTGATTGTCTTACAATGTGAAGGGCAGATGTCCAAACGGGCTTCACTGGGCTGAAGTCAAGCTGTGAGCAGCGCAGCTTCACCAAAGGCTCCAGGACAGTGTCTGTTTTCCTGCGGCTTAGGTCTTAGACACCTGTTCCTTCCTTCACCAGTGTTGGAGTCATTGGTGGGAGGTGTCAGGGTCATGGGTGGATCACAGTGTTGGAGTCATTGGTGGGAGGTGTTAGGGTCACGGGGGGATCACAGTGTTGGAGGCATTGGTGGGAGGTGTTAGGGTCATGGGTGGGATCCCAGTGTTGGTGTCATTGGTGGGAGGCATTAGGGTCATGGGAGGATCACAGTGTTGGAGTCATTGATGGGAGGTGTTAGGGTCATGGGTGGGATCCCAGTGTTGGTGTCATTGGTGGGAGGCATTAGGGTCACGGGGGGATCACAGTGTTGGAGGCATTGGTGGGAGGTGTTAGGGTCATGGTGGGGATCACAATGTTGGAGTCGTTGGTGGGAGGTGTTAGGGTCATGGTGGGGATCACAATGTTGGAGTTATTGGTGGGAGGTGTCAGGGTCATGGGTGGCATATCAGTATTGGAGTCTTTGGTCGGAGGTGTTAGCATCATGGGGGCAGATCCCTGGCACAGGGCTTGGTGCCTTCCTGGGGTAGAGAGTGAGTTCTTGCTCTATTTGTTCACTTGAGATCCGCTTGTTAAGAGGGTCTTGGGTGTCCCTGACTCTCTCTCTGTTGCTCCCTCTCCCACTCTGTGACACATCGGTTCTCCTTGCCTTCTGCCATGATTGGAGGTTCCCGAGGCCCCAGCAGGAACAGATCCAGTGCCATGCTTTCTGTGCAACCTGCAGAACCACCAGCCAGATAAACCCATTTTCTCTATTAGTTACCCAGCCTCAGGTGTTCCTTCAAAGAGATGCAAAATGAATGAGTACACCACACACTTAAAATGTGTGTATCTGCAGAAACATCCCACCGGCCTCATGGAGGCAGAGAGGCCTGGGCCTCATCCTGAGCCACCTCCCACAGCAGTGTGTTCACGATCCATGAGTCCGCCCATCACAGCAGTGTGTTCACGAACCATGAGTCCGCCTCCCACAGCAGTGTGTTCACGATCCATGAGTCCACCTCTCAGAGCAGTGTGTTCACGATCCATGAGTCCGCCCGTCACAGCAGTGTGTTCACGATCCATGAGTCCACCTCCCACAGCAGTGTGTTCAGGATCCATGAGTCCACCTCTCAGAGCAGTGTGTTCACGAACCATGAGTCCGCCCGTCACAGCAGTGTGTTCAGGATCCATGAGTCCGCCCGTCACAGCAGTGTGTTCACCACCCATGAGTCCGCCCTTCACCAGCAGTGTGTTCACCACCCATGAGTCCGCCCTTCACCAGCAGTGTGTTCACGATACATGAGTCAGCCTGTCACAGCAGTGTGTTCACCACCCATGAGTCCGCCCTTCACCAGCAGTGTGTTCACGATACATGAGTCCGCCTGTCACAGCAGTGTGTTCATGATCCATGAGTCTGCCCATCACAGCAGTGTGTTCACAATCCATGAGTCTGCCCGTCACAGCAGTGTGTTCACGATCCATGAGTCCGCCCATCACCAGCAGTGTAGCCACAATCCATTTACTGAACTTCCCTCATTCAGTTTGTTCACATCGATAATGGAGGAATCCTGCTGGTGGAGCTTTTCAGGTACTTTCGTGAAACCAGGCACGTAAAGAGTTGAGCAAACATTGTGTGATTGCCGGGAGTGCTCAGTGGACACCAGTAAACCAACCCCTCATGGGGCCGGTGAGTCAACACGGGCACAACGCATACACACATGAAAACACACTATCAGCATGATTTTGAGGGGGCAAATGCCCAATATTATTTTAAACATTTTAATAATGTGCAGAGGAACATGGCTGAAAAGATTCTAATAGATTTGTTACTTTTTATAGCCAAGACTAAAGTCACTAATTCATCCTCTCAGAAACTCTTTGAATTGGGGCAGGCAGAGACAAATGTTCCCTTGCTGGACAAAGGAGAATCACAGAAAGGAAACCCTCTTTTCTTTTTCCCTCCCTCCTCCCTTTCTCCCTCCCTCTTTTGCCTTTTTTGCCCTGGGGAGGAGGAAATAAAACCACGTCTCAGTCAAGTTTCGTGTGTTTCTGCCCACAGTTTCCTTCCTCTTTGGCCTCCTGGACTCAGCTGGTGATGAAAGTGGTGGCCATCTGGTGTGGCTGCTGCCATCATGCTGGCTGCTGCAGGGAGGGTCTGGGGAGGACATGAACAGCCCCTAGAGCCTGCCCCTTTGGAGGCCTCCATGATGGGGCTTGGCCAGGTTGCGCACTGGGAGAGGGAGAGCTCTAGGTTGCCCCTGAGCACTGGGGCCACAGAGGGAGAGCATGGCAGAGTTGCCCCTGCCCCTGATGCCAGCGGAGGTGCAGCAAGAACCTGGAGCCCTCCAGTCCAGGCTGCAAGGGTCATGGTGAGCCAATGGGAACTGGTGACAAGCGGGTGGGGTCCTTTTCCAAATTGACAGGGCAGCAGTTGCCCAGGTGCAACTGAAGCTGCCCAAGCTGCATCTGCAACCAAGGCCCCTCTGTCTTTGGGAGCAGGAGCAGGCAGGAGCCCCATCCTCCAGACAGAGCTGCAGCTGCCCAAACCAGGCCTGCAGACCCAGGCCTCCCTGCACTCCTGGGGGCCAGGGAAAGTACCTTTGTCCTTGCAGGTGCTAAGGTGCCTGCTCCCACTGCCTGGCCTCTCCCTGCTCTCCACGCCCCCTCTGATCTGGAAGCGGAGCCGGGGCTGTGTACGGGTGCTGCTACAGCGTGGCAGGCTGTGCACATGCCCAGGGCAGTGCTGCTAGCCCCCTACTTCCTTGGCCCCCTATGGACTGTGGGCATAGAGGAATGTGTGTGGAGGAGCTGTGGGTATGGCTGAGGGCAGCTGGGCGCTGACCTGCAGGTGCTTCTGGATGCCAGCAGCACCGGTGCCATGAATGGCTGTAGGAGGCAGACAGGCTCCTGGGCAGAAGGGGGCGGGTCCCCAGTGAAGCCCCACCTTTAGGCCCTGGCAGGCCTAAAGCCCCAGGGCTGGGCTGTGAGTCCTGCAGACTACAGGGGGAACTCATGGAGCTTTTTCCTGGGCCTGCCCACAGCTGTCCATGGTCCAATCAGCCTGCAACCCCCACCAAGACCCATAAAAGCCCCAGAGTGAGCCAGAGCAGGACAGAGGACAGAGAGATGACAGGACGACCAGCTGCAGAGACGAGCTACCTTCTCTGCCGAGAGCCACAGAGACAGCAGGACTCACTGCTCTCCAGGGCCTTCTCTTTGCTGACAGCTGAGCAGCCAACAAGACAACCTTCCCATGGAGAGGTGCTGCTCCTGCGGTCTCCTCTGAGCTGTTCTAACACTCGGCAAAGCTCCTCTTCGTCTGTTCACCTTGCCCTTGTCTGTGTGCCTCATTCTTCTGTACGCGGGACGAGAACTCGGGAAAAGACCACCAGCCACAGACGTTTCCAGCCAGAAAACCAACACCCCAAAGATCCCGTAACACCAGCAGGAGGAGCACGGTGAGTCCAGACTCAGCTTTATGACCCCTAACGGTCTCACTGGCACTGCAAACACAGGGACTCTTGAGACAGAGAAAGGCTGCATGGGCCACAGGGAGAGAGGACCTCCGCTGCGACGTTGTCTTCTTACACCGGGAGTGTGGGAATTCCTGGAGGGTAGCCCGGCCTTGCCCACTACAGTGAGTGGAGTTTCTTCTTCTATCTCGTAGGTAAGTACAGAAAACTTCCTGCAGAAGCAATGCATGTTCTTCCCTGGCAGCAATCCCAAGTCCAGGTGACAGCATCCATGCACCTCACCCTGGTGTAAGGTTAATTCAAAGTCACTGTGACTTTGTGGCTGCACAGAAATGTCCGTCTGTCAGTCTCCGAGGAGAAGCTCATCTCTGAAACTCTGAGATGTATCGGTAGGGCCCTGCACTCAGTCCACGGTGCCCTGCGCTCAGCCCACGGTGCCCTGAGCTCAGCCCACGCTGCCCTGCGCTCAGCCCACGCTACCCTGCGCTCAGCCCACGGTGCCCTGCGCTCAGCCCACGGTGCCCTGAGCTCAGCCCACGCTGCCCTGAGCTCAGCCACGCTGCCCTGCGCTCAGCCCACGGTGCCCTGCGCTCAGCCCACGCTGCCCTGAGCTCAGCCCACGCTGCCCTGTGCTCAGCCCACGCTGCCCTGAGCTCAGCCCACGGTGCCCTGTGCTCAGCCCACGGTGCCCTGAGCTCAGCCCACGCTGCCCTGAGCTCAGCCCATGCTGCCCTTGACCAGCTTTATTGATTAGGACACACGAGAGGACAGCTTCCCAAATGCAGGGACGGCTTTTCCAGTTCAGTGCTCACAATTTTCCATATGGTTGAATTTGGAGTTGAATTTACTCAGAACTGACAACAACCTCAAGGCCTTTTGGTAACAGTTGACCTTCCCGATTTGGAAACACGTTTTACTGTTTTCTTAGAAGGGGTGAGTGCTGATTCAGTTATGAGACTCGGCAGGAACAGAACAAGCTGACGTCCTGGGCGCTTCTGTGTCTTACTCCTCACATCAGCACTGCAGACGCGAGGAACAGGCTTTTGCAGTCCTTGCTGTGGGAAGACCAGGTTTTGCTTCCTTTATTCACCTGGAGCAAGTTAAGGAAAAGTCTTCACTTTGCTCTGAAAACCTTGGGGCAATGTCACTGAAGTTAATTCCACACAGTACAAAGTTTCCCTGACGCTGTTTACGTGCCTGTTAGTCTAACGTATGTTCTTTGTTTATACCATGACGACAATCTTGGCTTCGTCCTGTGTTGACACCAGGTGTTTGACTTTAACAGAACGTCCCCAAGCCTTTGGTATCTGTGGTTCCAGCCAGTGTCCTAATGCTCCTTCCCACGGTAATAAGGGGAGTGTCAAAGAATTTGTTTATGTTTTACTGCCGTAGAACATGGAGTCAAATGCTAGAAAACCATTCCCCAAACTAAAAGGTGTTTTACAAATTGTAGCCAACTGTTGTTAAATGTATTTGGCTATACTGAAACCTAAACAATCTTCCATTTGTAAAACCTTATGGAACAGAAGCTTTATCTCATTACTAGGTGTGAGGTTGCTACACATGCTTTGTATCTTTTATTTGAAAATCATCAACATAAATAGAGGAACCTATGTGAATGTTTCACTTCAGCTTATGCAACGACAAATAAAAAACACAAATATTAGAACTGGACTCTTTGAAAATGTTGGCCTTATAAACGTGCACATCCAAAACCATGTCCTGGGTGTGGTCTCCTCACATGTTTCCAGCAGCTTTCTGATGAAGGTAGAAAAAGCAAGCAGAAAGCACATGGCATTCTGAGAACGTAGCGTGCTGAGAACATAAGCCCTCAGGGATAAGCAATCAGGACACCGCATCCACAGACTCGAACTAGAAACGTGAAGCTGATGAGTTTCTGAAGTTCCACCTCCCATCTGTCCTGCCACCCACTTCCTTCCCTCGTGTCTGTGTCTTGTGCTTTGCAGGAAGCCAGTGCCGGGGACGACGCAGGGGAGAGGGCGCATCTGGCAGCTGCGGCCAAGGGCACTGGCGGGTTTGGTGGGAAATGGGAGGACCCAAGGAGACATGCACATGCCAGGCTCTCTGCGGGCAGGAGGCTGCCTTCCGTGCAGGATGTCCCAGCACTTCCCTCCCGGCCTGGGTGCAGTCAGGGAGCCATTTTGCCTCAGAATGTGCACAATTTCTCAAGCAATCCGAGGACTGAGTAGCGGATTTTGTCTGTGCTATAATTGTTCATTTGCACATTGATTTCCTCAGGAAACCCTGTCTGTGGCATCCTATGACCCAAGCATTCATTTTTCTGGCCTCATTAATTAGCACATGACGAGCACAGAAAAAAAAAATCAGGGTGAATATTTGCTAAGTGAACACAATGCGGTTTCTTTCCACGCTTTTCCAAGGCTGTTTGCTAAGTATTGTTAAACTACAAGAATTGAAATAAAAGTAAAAGAACAATTTTAGAAAAATTTAGAACTGGCCGGGCATACTGGCTCAAGCCTGTAATCCCAACACTTGGGAGGCCGAGGTGGGTGGATCACGAGGTCAAGAGATCGAGACCATCCAGGTCAACATGGTGAAACCCAGTCTCTACTAAAAATACAAAAAATTAGCTGGGCACGGTGGCGCGTGCCTGTAATCCCAGCTACTCAGGAGGCTGAGGCAGGAGAATTGCCTGAACTCAGGAGGTGGAGGTTGCGGTGAGTCGAGATCGCGCCATTGCACTCCAACCTGGGTAACAAGAGCGAAACTCCATCTCAAAAAAAAAAAAAGAAAAAAAGAAAAATTGAGAACTTAAATGGCAATATGAAAAATGCATGAATTCATCACATACTTTTGAGTAAGTTCAGTGTGCTGGCAGGTGTGCGAGGCGGTTCAGGTCCAGTGGGAAGCAGGACTGAGGTGTGTTCCTGAGCTCGGAGCCTTCAGTGCGGCTGTGGAGCTGCGTTATTGGGATGTTTTCTCTTTACCAGATGGAGGTGACATTGGCACATGAAATGGACAATGTATTATCCGCAGCAGCTTAGTGCCTTGAAGATTCTATGCCCTTGCAAACCCCACTAACGTATCTTTCTAAAACATTTGGATGCTCAATAGGTGTTTGGAATATGTTTTCTCAAAGATGACACAGGAGAAGTTCCTGGGTTGCACAGAGTTAAATGCAGAAAACGTACGAAGACCTGTCTGGGACGACGCCTCCAGGACACAGCTGACCTTCCCCCCCCGCCCCCCCGACAGAGCTCTTCTGGGCTCCACATTCACCCCAGCGGTCTTGCCAAGTGCCAGCAATTCCCAATTCCAGGCTCTCCTCGTTGCTGTCTGTACACTCACATTTCCACCGAGTCTGGTGCCAGTGGGTTATTCTGAAAATGCCCTTCCCTTCGTGTCCATGGATGGTGCTGGCCTGCCTTTGCCTCATCACAGTGCTATGGGCTGAATAGGGGTCCCCAAAAATTCCTGTGTTGAAGCCCGTCTCCCCAGTGTAACAGTACTGGAAGATGGGCCTTTGGGTGGTGATTAGGTTCGATGAGGCCGTGGAAGCAGGGCCCTTGTCATGGGATCAGTGCTCTATAGGAAGAGACCCCAGAGAGTGTGTCTCCTCCATCCACCACGAGCGGACACTGTCAGAAGGTGGCCAGGAAGCGGCCCTCCCCAGGACCCAGCCCGCAGGCACCCTGGCCTCACGCTCCAGCCTCCAGGCCCTGGGCTCGTACATTTCCATTAGAGCCACAGGTCCATGCTGCTTTGTTCTGCCAGCCTCGGTTGATTAAGATACCTATTATCCATAGTTGTGTAACTTCTTCACATTTCGATTTATTAAACAGCCATTACTGAGAGAGCACATTTGGCTTCATCTGTAACTTATGTCAGTCTGTACACAAAGCTTGCTGCTGTTGATGACAAACTCATCTTCCATTTTTTTCTTTTTAAATAATATATTTGAAGAAAAATTAGAAAATGCAGATATTCAAAAATACAGAGACATTACCCAAAATTGTATTGTATAGACATTGGTTGTGTAAATGCTCTGAAATATTGCTCCTTTAGTGTGTGTGAGTCTATTACTTTGCATAAATATGGTGTCTATTGTTACATTACAGGAGTGATATTACACATTGCTGTCTGCTCTCTATTATTCCTCCTCAGTCAAAACGTATGTAAATGTTTATTTACACAATTGTATGTGTACTTCATTTTAATTGCTACTACAAGGCTCCCTTTTGGGGATATTGCATATTTAACAAACTTTATATTGCTTGTAGTGTCATAACTAATTTTATATGTTGAGCTGTCAGGGCCATGGGGTTCCCAGATATTTGGCCACTTATCTCAGTGTGTCTGTGAGGGTGTTTGAATCTGACCCCTGAGTAAAGTCGACTGAGTGCCCCAGTGTGGGTGGGCCATGTCCAATCAGTTGAAGTTCTGAGTAGAACACACAGGCCAGCCCTTCCCAGGTAAGAGAGGATGCTTTCTGCCTGCTGCTGCCAGCTGCTGCCTCCAGGCAAGCACTGACCTCTCGGCTCCCTGGGTCCCTGGCTTGCAGACCCTCTCACAGAGGAATTTGGGACTCATCAGCCTCTATAATCCTGTGGGCTAATTGCTTGAAATCTCTCTCTGTCTCCCTCTCTCTCTCTCTCAATAGATAGGCAGTAGATAGACAGATAGATAGATAGGTTGGGTTTCTCTGGAAACTTTGACTAATATAGATAATTAAGATACTCTCAGCTCTTTGCAATTAAAAAAATTATAAAGAGAATCTCTATGCCTACAGCTTTGAACATTTACTGGTTTAATGCCTTGGCGAAGTTTCCAACAGCAGCACTGCTGGGTGAGTAAGCCTCACCAGAGCTGATGGTTTTATGAGTGGTTTCTGCTTTCACTGGCCTTCCCTTCTCTCTCTGCCACCATGAGAGATGATGTGTCTTTCACCTTCTGCCATGACTGTGAGGCTCTCAAACCACGTGGAACTGTGGGTCCATTAAACCTCTTTTTCTTTGTAAATTACCCAGTCTCGGGCATGACTTTATCAGCAGCATAAAAAGAGACGAATACATGAGTCAAAATACCAGGAATATGAAACATTAATTGAGAATCACACAGAAAATCCCACGGGCCTGTTTTAGCCTCTGGCTGTATTCATAGGTCCCAACCTGGGATAAAGTGGATATAGAGTAAATATTTGATAATCAATACCCTGAACATAGGGAAATATCCCTGCCAATAGACATGAAACATAGGCTGAATTCTATTACAAAGTTATAAAATGATTAAAATATGCCTGCACTAAGTGGCTAGGTGAAGTTAATTAAAATACAGAAAAACTTTGACAAAAAATGTCTAAGTTATCTTACAGAAAGTATAATGGACAACTTTTCCTAGGAGGTTCCATGTCTGAAGTATAAAATGCATCATATTCTAAGGAGCTAAGTCATGCACGTTCTGATGTTGAATCAACTGAACCACATGCTTGGCTTATTTATGAAGAAGAAACTGTCCTCAGCTGTGGTCTTCCTTCCTAGATCAGGCAAAAGATAAAGCAAGTCCTTAAAAACGGCATACATGGGTTAATTAATCTAAATAGTAAACGCTTTTGGAGAATCTTTCAATCATGAGCATGGTGTGCTTTGCAACAACTCGAATTTACAAACCGAAATCTTGGCTGCATGTCACCCCCATGGACTCTTCTCCTTCCTGCCACACAGATTGTGAAATCGCGCATTGGACCAAGCAGAGAGGTGGAATTTTAGTACCTTGTGGACAGTCTTATTTGCTAAGATAAAAGTGTTAGTTTTCGTAAAAGTCAAATCGAATGTAGGGACGTTTGTGACAGTGAGGTTGTGTCAGGGTTACGTGCAGGGGACACCCTGCTATTTGGCGTGGGTGTGAGGTTGTGTCAGGGTCACACGCAGGGGACACCTGCTGTTTGGCGTGGGTGTGAGGTTGTGTCAGGGTCACACACAGGGGACACCTGCTGTATGGCGTGGGTGTGAGGTTGTGTCAGGGTCACACACAGGGGACACCTGCTGTATGGCGTGGGTGTGAGACTGTGTCAGGGTCACACGCAGGGGACACCTGCTGTTTGGCGTGGGTGTG
>CM052654.1:141175698-141188782 GCA_028533165.1 Leontopithecus rosalia
CATTTCTAGGTCCTTGAGGATCGCCAAACTGTCTTCCACAATGGTTGAACTAATTTACACTCCCACCAGCCGTGTAAAAGTGTACCTATTCCTCCACATCCTCTCCAGCATCTGTTGTCTCCTGATTTTTTAATGAACGCCATTCTAACCGGCGTGAGATGGTATCTCAATGTGGTTTTGATTTGCATCTCTCTAATGACCAGTGATGATGAGCATTTTTTCATATGTTTGTTGGCCTCTTGTATGTCTTCTTTTGTAAAGTGTCTGTTCATTTCCTTTGCCCATTTTTGGATGGGCTTGTTTGCTTTTTTCTTGTAAATCTGTTTGAGTTCTTCGTAAATTCTGGGTATCAGCCCTTTGTCAGATGGGTAAACTGCAAAAATTGTTTTCCATTCTGTTGGTTGCTGATTCACTCTAGTGACTGTTTCTTTTGCTGTGCAGAAGCTGTGGAGTTTGATTAGGTCCCATTTGTCTATTGTGGGCTTTTTAAAATGTAAATGTGGGATTTTGCATTTGCCCTGGTGATTTCATTTCCTTCCTTCTGTCTTATGGCTCCAACCGGCCACCATGCTCATGACCTACGACAGCCATTTAATGACAGCCATTTAACTAGGATTCTTGGCTTCCTGTGTGCTGAAACGGGATAAATGCACTGTCCACATCTTAAAATGAAATTATTCACACAAGTGACGGAACAAACTTTGCAGAACTCTGCAAGGGGACTTCAGAAATCATTTTAATTCCAAACAAGAATCTCTGGGGCAGTTGCTGAAACAACTGTAAATTAACGAAATTGTTTTATTTCTAAACCCAAATGAAAAAAAACCATTGATAGTACGGGAATGTGTCAAAAAGAGTAAATCAGTTCTTAGAGTTCCGTGACTTGAAACAATTTAGTCTGTGGATGTGAGATTATGAAGGTAAATACGTAATTCAGCAAATAGAGTAGAAGCATGTCAAAACTCTAAAGAACACATTTCATCCTCACTGGTTCTGCAGCCATTTTCTGCAGCCATTGAATGCCACGTGGAAGGACAGGAGCTGAGGAAGAAAAGACTTTGACACTGGCCACTGGGCAGAAAGCTGTGGGGAGAGTTGGGATTTCCAGCAGGAAAACCTCAGACAGAGGTGAACTGAGATCTCTTATCTGCAGACAATTTGTAAGGCAGTGTATTTTTACAGATCATGGAGTTGAACCCTTCATTTCACAAACACAAAAACTGAATTGTGAAGATTTTGCTCCATTTCCAGAGGCTGGCAGTGCGTGAAAGAACAGACCTCAGCCTCAGGCCCCATACTCAGGTCAGGACCTTTCTGAGCTCTGCTGTGTTTCTGCCCCACTGGTGTTCACTGATGGGTGAGCTGCACACCCTGAGAAAGTGTGCAGGACGCAGCGTGCTGCCTGGTGGCTGATGCTGACTCTGGACCTGGAGCGGTGGCTCACGCCCATAATCCCGGCACTCGGGGAAGCCTAGGTAGGAGGATCACTTGAAGCTGGGCAACATAGATCTCATCTCTTAAAAAAGTTCAAAAAAATTAAAAGCCAGGCATCATGGTGCGTGCCTGTAGACCCTGATACTCAGGAGGCTGAGGCAGGAGGATCCCTTGAGCTCAGGAGTTTGAGGATGCAATGAGCGATGGTCATGCCACTGTACTCCAACCTGGGTGACAGAGGGAGACCCAGTCTCTTAAAAAAAAGAGAGAGAGAGAAAGAAAAAAGAAGGCCAGCACGGGGCCTCACACCTGTAATCCCAATACTTCAGGAGGCTAAAGCCAGATGGTCACTTGAGGCCAGGAGTTTGAGGCTAGCCCTGGCAACATATTGATATCTGGCCTCTACAAAATGAAAAATGAAAAATATAGCTGGGCATGGCGGTGCACACCTATAGTACCAGCTACTCGGGAGGCTGAGGCACAAGAATCACTTGAATCCCAGAGGCAGAGGTTGCAGTGAGCCGAGATCATGCCACTGCACTCTAGCCTGGACCAGAGTGAGATAATATCTTAAAAAACAAAAGTTTAATAATGAAGTCCTCAAACTGGTACTTTTGTATAATGGAGAATAAGATATGCATCCAATAACTACAAGCAGAGTGTGACGAATATTGTAAAAATTGTGTAAAAGTAAATAAATGAAATAAAGGATGCAGCTGTGACTTCCGCCTTGAGACATGGGGCTGGAGAAGGTGTGGGGCTGGTGTGTGGGAGACACCTAACAGAAAGGAGGGGAAGGGGCATCACTGCACATGGAAGGAGGGGCCCTGGGCCACACTTGAGCCCTCGCCACGTGTCCTTGGGGGTGGGAGTCACAGGGGAGCAGTTTGCAGCCAGAGAGCTTGACACTGAGACTTTATTCTCTTGCTAGTGGGGTGTCCTAACCCAGAAATCTAGACTTCCTGCTCCTGATAGCAGGGAGCCTTTGGGATTCCCTGAGCAGGGCATTGCGCAGGCTGCCTTCAGGGTTCCCACACTGCAGACCCTAACTTTTGGCTAAGCTGCAACTGTCTGAGTTTTAGAGGTTATGGACTCGCTGTCAACTTGGTCGATGATCTAAGCTACAGCAGGAATATCTGAGTGACCCATAGTTTTCCTCTTTTGAAAGTAAAAGGAAGTATTATGTCTAAATAATCCTCATTAAAGATCTAGACATTGTTAAAAGAGGTGCATGTTCTCATTTTTCCAGGTCACATGTGAGGGTTTCTGCTAATGAGATTTGCTCTCACAGAGCTCAGGGTTGGAAGGCCCTTCTGGCCCCTCAAAATTCCTGCTGTGAGCCCAGTAATCTCTGTGGGGCAGTGGAGGCCGCCCCAAAGGGATAGAGAGGGAGATAGCCTGTCCAGAGGCTCCCAGGCAGCCCCACCTGCCAAAGGACAGCCCATCGGAGCAGGGGCAGCTCTTGCAGTGGAGTCGGCAGCCTTGTAGGCAGGTGGCTGAGCACCTGAGCACCTAAACACCTCACACTATGAGGCATCTCAGGGTGTCTGTGCGGACCCTGGGCGCTCGCTCCTTTGCCCGCCCTACAGGGGCCTCCGTTCTCCACCCCAAGTCCAGGCTGGCTGAAGCCCACGGTCTCCCTCCACACCAGCCCGGAATCTCCTTCAGGAGGCCGCCCTGGCCTTCCTCACTGGACACTGGCCGCCCTTCCCGGTGGCTGCAGGCCTGAGCTCTGCTCATACCGACCCCTTCATCTGGACTTTCTGTCCCTGCTCTCACTGGAGAAGCTGCCAACATCCTCCCAAAGGCCTCCTAGTGCCAACATTGCTAAGCACAGCCACGGGCCAGTCGTGCCTCAGAATGGGGCCTCATGTGGAGTGAGGGGTTTTCATCAGGTTAAGATCAGGGTGTTTCAGGTGGGCTCTAACCCACGGTCACTGGTGTCCTCATGACGAGGGGAATTTTGACCCAGAGGCAGACAGAGGGAAAGAGAGGAAGAGGACGCTGGACAAGCCAGCGGCGGCCTCAGAGTGACAGACAGAGGGAGACGGAGGAAGAGGACCCTGAACAAGCCAGTGGCGGCCTCAGAGCCTCAGGATGAGCCCGCTCTGCAGGCACCTGGGTTGGGGACTTCTGGCCTCCAAACTACAAGACGATTTGTTTTAAAATCCTGCTGTTTCAACCCGAGCATAGCACTTTGCTTCATCAGCCGTGGGAAGCTCACGCACTCCCTTTCCTACATTCCCTGCCCCAAATCTCAGCCTTGAGGTCTCCGCCGATGACTTTACATAAGGAACTCTTCTCTGCCCACAAGACAACAAGAAGTACAGTCCTGGGGGCGGCAGGTGGTCTGATGTGCTCCTCCCATGAGCCCCACAGGGGAGGGGCAGGGCTGGCGGGCACCGGCACAGGGAAGGGGTCCCTCCATGCTGCGATTCCTGCCCTCCTCCCACACCCAGCCTCCTTCACAGACATATGAGTAAGGGGTGGCGCGAGGTCTCCTCTGAGGGACCCAGAGAGAGCTGGGGACTGGGCGGAGCCTCCCTGTTCTCATCCCCATCCACCCCACACTTGGCATTTCTAGCCAAAGCTCAGCACGAGGCAAGGAGCCAAGAATCATCTGGAAATTCAGCTGCAGGCCTGCGTCTGGCCCCTGTGGATGTCCCCGCCTCTGGAGGATGAGATGTGTCAATGGCCCCTGTGGATGTTCCCGCCTCTGGAGGATGAGACAGTGTCAATGGTCCCTGTGGATGTTCCCACCTCTGGAGGATGAGACAGTGTCAATGGTCCCTGTGGATGTCCCCGCCTCTGGAGGATGAGACAGTGTCAATGGCCCCTGTGGATGTTTCTGCCTCTGGAGGATGAGATGTGTCAATGGCCCCTGTGGATTTTCCACCTATAGAGGATCAGACAGTGTCCATGGCCCCTGTGGATGTCCCCGCCTCTGGAGGATGAGACAGTGTCAATGATCCCTGTGGATGTTCCCGCCTCTGGAAGATCAGACAGTGTCAATGGTCCCTGTGGATGTTCCCGCCTCTGGAGGATGAGATGTGTCCATGGCCCCTGTGGATGTTTCCGCCCCTGGAGGATCAGACAGTGTCAATGGTCCCTGTGGATGTTCTGGCCTCTGGAGGATGAGACGCATCGACGGGAAAAGCAGCCCCAAATCTGTCTGGTGGTCACTGGTTTCAGAAGCGCAGTGCACAGGAGCGGATGCTGTATACCACCATGATGATGGGGTGGGAGAAAAGCTCCCCCCAGGGACCCTGGCTCAGCTCTGCGTTGGGTGCCTGTCCACCTTCCTTACAAATGCAGGATTCTCTCCCCCAGGGCAGCGTCTAAGTCGAGTGTCTTTATTTGGGTTGGCACAGACAGCGTGCACCACACGCTGACCTCTGGCCCAAAACACTGTACAAGTGTCTGTGGGTTGGATGTAAAAATAAAGCTATGACTCTGAGCCCAGGTTGTTAGGACATCTGAGGATGACGGAGATAAAACAGAAGAGAAGTGACCCGGAGGCCCTGGGGGGACAGCGCCTGCCCCTCTCAGGACTCCCAGTTCCACCTCAGAGGCCGGACACACTTGTCACGTGTGTGTACCCAGACAGGGCCCTGGCCTCAGGCACAGCACAGGTAACAAAGGCAGAAAGAGAACCCATGTGGCTGATTGCCTGGGATGCAGGCAGAGGTGGGGACCCAGCAGCTCACTTTGCATTGGGGCCCCGCTATCTCTCACCCACAGGGGCCCTGCTGTCTCTCACCCACAGAGGTCTCTGCTGTCTCTCACCCATGGGGTCCCTGCTGTCTCTCACCCACAGAGGTCCCTGCTGTCTCTCACCCATGGGGTCCCTGCTGTCTCTCACCCACAGGAGACCCTGCTATCTCTCACCCACGGGGGCCCTGCTGTCTCTCACCCACAGAGGTCCCTGCTGTCTCTCACCCATGGGGTCCCTGCTGTCTCTCACCCACGGGAGACCCTGCTGTCTCTCACCCACGGGGGCCCTGCTGTCTCACTCACAGGGTCCCCACTGTCTCTCACCCAAGGGGGCCCCCACTGTCTCTCACCCAAGGGGGCCCCCACTGTCTCTCACCCATGGGAGTCCCCGCTGTCTCTCACCCAAGGGGTCCCTGCTGTCTCTCACCCACGGGGGTCCCCGCTGTCTCTCACCCATGGGAGCACTGCTGTCTCTCACCCATTGGGGTCACCACTGTCTCTTGCCAATGGGTGTCCTTGCTTCTTGAATTGAAAAGACTGAGAATATACTGATCGGTTACCTTCCATAATTTGTATAAATAGCATGCAAGAAAGGGAGGTAGGAGGGAGAACAATGGGTAGGAAAGAGGGAAAAGGAAGGGGAAGAGGAGACTAAGGAGGAGGGAGAGGTGGCAGGAGGAGCACGGAAGCCTGAGGGTGGGCGTGGAATCCCGGGAAACGAGGATTGAGAGGGAGTGGAAACAGGAGAGGGGGCGGGAAGGATGAAATGAGGAAGGCACTCCCTGCCCCAGCCCCAGAACTCTGCCCAGCAGTTTTATTTTTTAATTTTAATTTAATTTAATTTTTATTTTACTTTAGTTCTGGGGTACATGTGCAGATTTTGCAGGATTGTTACATAGGTATACACATGCCATGGTGGTTTGCTGCCTCCATCCCCTCGTCACCTACACTAGGTATTTTCCTAATGTTATCCCTCCACAATCTCCCCACCCCGCTCTCCCTCCCTTAGTCCCCCACCCCCCAACAGACCCCAGTGTGTGTGATGTTCCCCTCCCTGTGTCCATGAGTTCTCATTGTTCAACACCCACTTATGAGTGACAACATGTGGTGTTTGGTTTTCTGTTCTTGTGTCAGTTTGCTGAGAATTATGGTTTCCAGATTCGTCCATGTCCCTGCAAAGGACATGAACTCATCCTTTTTTATGGCTGCATAGTATTCCATGGTGTATATGTGCCACATTTTCTTTATCCAGTCTATCATCGATGGGCATTTGGGTTGGTTCCAGGTCTTTGCTATTGTAAACAGTGCCACAATAAACATACATGTGCATATGTCTTTATAATAGAATGATTTATGATCCTTTGGATATATACCCAATAATGGGATTGCTGGGTCAAATGGTATTTCTATTTCTAAATCCTTGAGGAATCACCACACTGTCTTGCACAATGGTTGAACTAATTTACACTCCCATCAACAGTGTAAAAGTGTTCCTATTTCTCCACATCCTCTCTAGCATCTATTGTCTCCTGATTTTTTGATGATTGCCATTCAAACTGGCATGAGATGGTATCTCAATGTGATTTTGATTTGCATTTCTCTAATGACCAGCGATAATGAGCATTTTTTCATATGTTTGTTGGCCATATAAATTTCTTTTGAAAAGTGTCTGTTCATATTTTTCACCCACTTTTTGATGGGGTTGTTTTCAACTTCAGCAAAGTCTCAGAATACAAAATCAATGTTTAAAAATCACAAGCATTCCTATACACCAATAACAGACAAACAGCCAAATCATGAGTGAACTCCCATTCACAATTGCTACAAAGAGAATATAAAATACCTAGGAATAAAACTAACAAAGGATGGAAGGGATCTCTTCAAGGAGAACTACAAACCACTGTCCAAGGAAATAAGAGAGGACATAAACAGATGGAAACACATTCCATGCTCATGGTTAGAAAGAATCAATATCTGAAAAATGGCCATACTGCCCAAAGTAATTTATAGATTCAAGGCTTTCCCCATCAAACTACCATTGACCTTCTTCACAGAACTGGAAAAAAAACCTTAAACTTCATATGGAACCAAAACAAGCCTGTGTAGACAAGACAGTCCTAAGCAAAAAGAACAAACCTGGAGGCATCATGCTGCCGGACTTCAAACTATACTACAAGGCTACAGTAATCAAAACAGCATGGTACTGTCCCCAAAACAGAGCTATAGACCAATAGAACAGAACAGAAGCCTCAGAAGTAATGCCACACATCTACAACCATCTGATATTTGACAAACCTGACAAAAACAAGCAATGGGGAAAGGATTCCCTGTTTAATAAATGGTGTTGGGAAAACTGGCTAGCCATGTGCAGAAAGCTGAAACTGGACCTTTTCCTTACACCTTACACTAAAATTAGCTCCAGATGGATTAAAGACTTAAACATAAGACCTAACACCATAAACAACCTAGAAGAAAATCATGGCAATACCATTCAGGACATAGGCATAGGCAAGGACTTCATGACTAAAACACCAAAAGCACTGGCAACAAAGACAAATGGGATCTAATTAAACTTAAGAGCTTCTGCACAGAAAAAGCAACCATCAGTAGAGTAAACCAGCAACCAACAGAATGGGAAAAACTGTTTGCAAGCTACTGTGCTATAGCTGGAACCTGAGCAACGCCATTTTATAAAAAACAAAGCTGTTTTCCAAAAATAAGTTGTAACGACTGCCCCATTCTCCTCACAATGACTGCTAACCTTGACTTCTGTAAATAAAACTGCTAACTTGCTCTGCAAAATGCTCACTATGTAAAGCTGCTTACCTTTTCTTAATAGTAACTGCCAGAATTGCTGGCCTTTGCTTACCGGTAATAACCAGAGTAAGCAGCCCAAGCTAATTCCATCCTGGCCCCTGAGACTTGTAATAAGTAACTAAGATCTGTGGATTCTACTACTTCCCAGAGGATGTGTAAACTAACACTTGTCTTGACTTCTGTAAACCACTTAGGTAACAATTGAAGTGACAACAAGTCCCCTAGCCTTTGGAATGTCCAGAGACCTGCTCCCTCCTCTCTGCCCTGGAGGTGATTTACGGAATCCCCTGGCCCTCAGAATGTCTGAATCCCTTCACCCCGACCCCCGGAGGTGGTTTACCAGTATAAAAGAGTCTTGTCACCCTCTTTTCAAAGCCACAGGTTAAACAGACGTGAGTCCTCCGTGGTCACCAGTGATAAAGACCCTGCAATTTGGCATCCTTTTGTCTTAGTGTTAATTTTATAATCTCCCATTTCAACACTTCACTACCATCGGACAAAGGGCTAATATCCAGAATCTGGATATTAGCCACTTTAGAAGGAGCTTCTCACTTTAACACTGGCTCTTCCGAAGACGCCTGGAGGCACTGTTTAGGTCAAAAGGGGGTGTCTTTAGGTTGCTTTCTGCCACAAGGATACTTTTTTTTTGTGAAAGCCCTTCCAAAATTAGGATTCCAGCTACTGGCATTCTCTAGTAAAGCGGCTGTGATCGTGCCATCGGAGGCTGATTCGCTTGTGTAATCTACAAAGATAAATGCCAGGCCACAGTAACGGAGAAAGATATTACTCACATTCACAAGGTATTTTCCAGAGAGAAAGAACTTTTAAAAGTTGTTTGAGAGCCACATTGAATTCACTATATGTTTCTGTGGCTAGAAATCATAGCCAGAAATAGACATTCACTGATTGCCTGTTTTCCATGAAATATGGCTGGCTTCTAGCGCAAAAGAAGCTCCAGAGTCTGTTTTGAAATACGCATCTTTCACAGTTAGAAATAAATTTAGAGGTTGATCATTTTGATTTTTCATGAGGAATTGATGGAACAAAGCCATCTTTTGGGTGGTTTCAGGGAAAAGTAATCCGGTGATTGCCGAGCTCTATGCACTCCAGCACTTGTGAGCATTATTTAGAATAACTTAAAGCCACTTCCAGCCAGGTCGACAGAACGTTCAGCAATTGAATTCCCAAGCTCCTGATATCCTGCTTGTATTTCATAATCAGAAGACACACTCCAACGACTTTGAGGAATTCCAATTTCTTGTGAAAGCCCTTCACCAATCAAATAACTGCATCACAAGTTAGATTAAGAAAGAAGCCACTCAGCCGTGCTCACTCAGTACCTGATGATGTCTTGTATGGTTTCTTTTTTGGCATAAGGATGTCATAGAATCTTCTTGTGAGACAAATTTGAACAGCATTTTGAAATGACAGAGTATTGAGTTTTTATTTCTGTTTGGACGATGTTATATCCTCCTCATTCAAACAACATGCTGGAAATGCCCACTGTGTTGTGAATAATGGAGGTAGAAAAAGGATGTCCCCAGCTGGAACTTCCTTGGACACAGAATGGGCCATTAATAAAGTACAACGTCTTCACGGAAAAAGAATCTAAACAGCTTAGACTTCTAAAGTAAAAAGACTCAAGACTCATCATCGTGAATGTTCGCTCTGTGTTCTCCATGTTAGACTTTGGGTAGATCATCCCCTACGTCACCTGAGAATCATCCTGCAGTAATTTTTAGCAGATCCCCGTAGAGATGAAGGAAGTTCAGAGTGTGGCTAAAAGGCTTGTAGTCAGCGACGTAGTTGCTGTAAAGAAATTGCTGGTGAGGCAATGCTGGCCCCTGTAGTGAACAGCAGGTTTCACTGGCTGCAGATGGCAGAACGTTGTTTCTGACTTGAGGCTGGGCCTGCTCAGGGGGCAGGAGGCCTCCACCCTGGTGGTCTTCGGAGAATCAAGGACATCTGAGCACAAGGCAGGCTGGGGACCCCGGTCTTTTTCTGTCCGCTGGGTGAAGAAGAAATGGATTGGGTCATTAACTAGTCTCCCCACAGAGTCCTTCTCTCCTTTCTCCTAAACGAGACACCCAAAGCCCCATCCAGCCGCTGCAGCCGGAGAAGTCCAGACCCTCTGGGCACCGTGCATCCTCTTCATCAGCCACTTCTCGTTCACCACACTGTCAGTAGAAAGACACATTTTCCATCTCTCAAAAGGCAGGGCGAGGTAGGTTAGGATGCTCCTGTAGATGGAAAAGAACAAGGTTGTGAACACAGCCCCACAGCAATACAAGCCCCACTGGGTGGGCAGCAACAGGCTCTATGCCGTGGATGTGGGGGCCCCTTGGCTGGGTCCTGTTTCCTGTGGGATTATTCCTTCTCCACCCCCTGAGTCATTGATGAGCATGACTTAATGGGGGCGTGGAGCTTGAACATCATTAATCAGCAAGAGACCACCAACACAACACAGCCTCGCAACCAGCATCCACCTCGAGAAAGACGGTTTCAGCCATGCACAAGATTCCCGCCCTCGCTTCAGCCTCTATCCTGAGGTCACACTCTCCCAGTTCCTAAGGGCGTAGATCAGCTGGGCCTGTCTGTGCCCGAGTGCAGATGGAATCAGGCAGTGTCTTCACGTCTCCTTCGTTCTGCCCCACGTTTGGTCTGGGAGGCTGCAGCCCCTCTGCTGTGTGCTGTGCCGTGGTGCAAATCATGACAGCCTACGTGATCGTCCATTCCACAGCTGAAGGACACTCTGCAAGTTTCCAGCCGAGTTTCACTGCTAGTGTGAATGCCACGTCTGTACGCGTGTTTTTGGTAGACTTACATGTGCACCTTCATAGGTAGGTAGGCGCGTGTTCAGCTCCAGTGGATGTTGCTACACTTTCTCCCCCATGTGGTTTTACTAATCCACACTTCTGCCAGGAGCATATGCAAGCTCTGCTGGCTGCAATCCCTCGTGCCCTTGGAATGTGCCATCTTTGCCTCCTTCACACCTTGTCCTTGGTGGATATGCGGCCATTGCCTGGCATTTCCACTGTGCAGTTTCAGATCTGGGGACTGTGTTTCTGGATCCTGTGTCCTGTGCTGGGCTACATAACCGCACTGAATTCGTTTATCTACACATAAGGAGGAGATTGTTCTCAGCCAGGCATGGTGGCTCACACCTATAATCCCAGCACTTTGGGAGGCCGAGGTGGGCAGATCACCTGAGGTTGGGAGTTCAAGACCAGCCTACCAACATGTAGAAAGCCTGCCTTTACCAAAAATGCAAAAAATTAGCTACTCAAGGGGCTGAGGCAGGAGAATTGCTTGAGTCAGGGAGGCAGAGGTTGCAGTGAAGCGAGATTGCATCGTTGCACTCCAGCCTGGGCAACAAGAGCAAAAAAACTCTGTGTCAAAAAAATAAATAAGTAAACTATAAATAAAAAAGAAGGCACTTGTTTTCTTCCCACACCGTGTGTTTTCAATTCAGCAGTGGCTCTTCGGAGGACACTTGGAAGCACTGTTTAGTCAAAAGTTGATGTGGAAATCACAGTGGGCATAGAACAATGCCGACCCCAGACCTACGAGGCAGAAGAGTCCTCAAAGCTGTGGCCCCTGAGGGCTGTGAAGGGGTCGCGCCTCCACCCAGCGTGCTGCTCCCAGGAAACCGCCAGAGGCACCAGTGACAGAGACAGAAAACTATCCTTGAAAATATCAGACATTTGCCAGCAGAAATAACTAAATCATTGGGTCCTCAAAGGCTTGAAGAAATTGCCTTCTAGAACTCAAATAGCAGGAAATAAAACTGGAAATTAAAAAACAAATGCTTTGAGAAAAATTTTAGAAGTCCACAAAAATTTCTAGTTAAAGAAAACAAAACGTATGCTTGTGGCATAAAGCAACCTAAAGACATCTGACATTTAAGGTTGAGGGACACACACATTCAGTCAGCTGCACTTTGCATTTGGGGACTCTGTGTCCATAAAGACTTCAAATTGTCCAGACTGAATTTAACAAGCAGACAATGATCGTCAGACTAACTCCAGCTAGGTCTGACCCTGAAGGGAAGAGATATTGTTTGTTCAAAGTCACACTTCTTCTATTTTTTTTGTTTAAGTTTTTATTTTTTATTTTTTATGGAGAGTCTTCAGAATCCCCCAATTTCCAATTATATCAGAAATAACCTTTTTAACCATAGTTCCTCATTCATAAAGATCTCATCTTACTGGAATTAGTGTATCTGTCATGCTTGTGCAGTCTCTCTTTACTGCCCTTCCCTAACATAATCTACTGTTTAAATAGAATTATAAAATTGTGTTTTAAGTCCATCCTAGTGGGAGGATAATGGTGCTTATTGAGGTGTGGCCATTATATTTTAAAATGCTTTTCACTTTGTAAGCTTACATTAAAAAGACGGGTATTTTATTTTCAGGTGTACTAATGAATTTAAAAATAGTTAAAATAAGCAAATATCTACTGTGCATCAACCATGAGCCATTGTTTTAGGGCCCGGGAGAGGACGGGGGTGCAAACAGGATCAGCATGAATGGGGCAAACATCTACCTACAAGAGTCCCTGCGATCGACGGAAAATGGCAGCAAGGATATGATAAGCAAAGCCAAAGCTCCAGGGAAGGAAAGCAAGGGAGGAACTCAGGGTGAGCAGATGCACCGCACGGAGAAGACTCCGTCTCACCTGACACTGCACCAAAGCTCCAGGGAAGGAAAGCAAGGGAGGAACTCAGGGTGAGCAGATGCACCGCACGGAGAAGACTCCGTCTCACCTGACGCTACAGGAGACAATGTCACCAGATGGGAAAGAACGATGTATGTCCCTAGATGCGAAAGCTCAAGGGAGCCTTGCTGGTGCCCGAGACCCCGGGAGAGAGGCTTGAGGGAGCAGTGGCTGGATGTGGTCTGAGAATGGCAAACAGGTGCTGTGGCCTGCAGATGAAGCCCAGATGCTTTGATCTCTGTGAACTCTTCCTATCTCATTCTGCTTGTAACAACAATACAGTATCAATCTTCCTCCTCCGCCCCGGGTGCGCTTCTCCCAGCCAACAACCTTCCAGAGGTTGCCAGCAATTACAGGAAAACAATGCATGGTCCTCCAACAGGAGTCTAAAGCCTCCTCCTTC
>CM052654.1:141189282-141206077 GCA_028533165.1 Leontopithecus rosalia
CCCGGGTAACTCCTCAAGTTATTTCCCAGGAGCTGCAGCTTGTGCCAACCCAGGAGCAGGCAGAGTCTGTGGCATCACACTCAGCTGGTGGGTGTAGATGAGGGAGACCAGTCATCCCTGGCCCACAGAGAGACAGACCAGTCAGCCCCCTAGTCAGCACATGCAGACAGAACAGGCATCACCCCTGGCCCGCAGGTGCCAAAGGGACAGGTCATAACCCCTGCCAGCAGGTGCAGAAGGGACAGGTCATAATCTCCAGCCAGCAGGTGCAGAAGGGACAGGCATCGCCCCTGGCCTGGCAGGTGCAGAAGTGATGGGTCTTAATTCCCACTGGTAGGTGCAGAGGGAACAAGCCTCACCCCCAGCTGGCAGGTGCAGAATGGACAGGTCATAACCCCCAGCTGGCAAGTGCAGAGGGACACTCGTCATCCCTGCCAGCAGATGCAGGGGGAAAGGCATCACCCCAGCCAGCAGGTGCAAAAGGGACAAGCAGCACCCGAGCCAGCAGGTGCAGAAGGGACAGGAATCACCCCAGCCAGCAGGTGCAGAAGGGACAGGCATCACCCCAGCCAGCAGGTGCAGAAGGAACAGGCGTCACCCCAGCCAGCAGGTGCCGAAGGGGCAGGCGTCACCCCAGCCAGCAGTTGCAGAGGGACAGGCATCACCCCAGCCAGCAGGTGCAGAAGGGACAGACGTCACTCCACCCACAGGTGCAGAAGGGACAGGTGTCACCCTGCCAGCAGGTGCAGAAGGGACAGATGTCACCCTGCCAGCAGGTGCAGAAGGACAGGCATCACCCCAGCCAGCAGGTGCAGAAGGGACAGGCATCAATCCTCCAGCAGATGCAGAAGGGACAGGCATCAATCCTCCAGCAGATGCAGAAGGGACAGGTGTCACCCTGCCAGCAGGTGCAGAAGGGACAGGTGTCACCCACCCAGCAGGTGCAGAGGGACAGGCATCACCCTAGCCAGCAGGTGCAGAGGGACAGATGTCACCCCAGCCAGCAGGTGCAGAAGGGCAGGTGTCACCCAGCCAGCAGGTGCAGAAGGGACAGGCGTCACCCCAGCCAGCAGGTGCAGAGGGACAGTTGTCACCCCAGCCAGCAGGTGCAGAGGTGCCCTTGCAGCAGTTGGACATGAGGCCAAAAAGCAGAAGCTGAGGGAGGGTGCTGGGGCATTCCTGGAGCTCAAGAAGCCAAGGCCTGTGCCTGCCCCAGGGCCGACCCTGGACACAGTCCCAGGCACTGGGGAGCAAGGGCATCTGGTGGGGCCCTAAGCAGGATGCGCCTTTCCCGGACTTGACCACAGAACCTGGGTGTGCTTAGTGCACCTTATGGACACCGGCAGGTTGAGGCTATTCCACAGGAAATGGACGATCAGCCCTTCCTTGGTCCCTGGACTCTCCCCCTGCCCCTACTGTGGGTGAACACTGCCTGATCCCTGTGCTCTAGGGGGGAAGGTTCTGGACACTGGGGTCACCCTGCTCATGCCAGGTGTGGTGTGCTCCCTTAGTGCTCCCTCTGCACTCCCCTCTGTGCTCCCTTCCGTGCTTCTCCCTGGGCGCTTGCTCGCTGACGTTCCGCCTAGAACCTGGATAATGGCATGTTGCCTGAGCTACCGGTCCATGTTCCTCCATCAGGGTAGCCCAGGAGGATGAGGGCGGATTTGCACTCGTTCATTTTGTCTCAGGGATGTGCCAGGATGACATAATGTAGCCCGCCCGGCCACACAGGTCCCGGTGAGGCATATCCTCCAGCACTTGCTGTCTCTTCAGTGCTGAATCTGGCTGGGCCAAGAGAAGGAAGAGGGAGGCTCTGTACCCTGGTGAGGGGGTGGGTGTGAGGGTCTGCGGGTGCTTGTGGGAGAGAGGCAGACCCTGACTCTCCTCTCCAGCCCCTTCCTCAGCATCGGCAGCTGTCACTCAGAAAACTGAATGAGAATAAATTCTGACTGTGTTTTTGATAACATGTTGAAATAGACTTCACATCATAAACCACTTTCAGGTTTTAATATTTCTTTATTTTACTATAAGAGGTTGATCTTCTTTATTAAATATACATTTCATGCTGGTTTGTGAAGCTTTAAATATTAACTATGAGAATCCTTTTGCAGTGGAGTCGTTTGTTTTCAGGAAAAGGCAATACGGCTTTGCAGCAGAAACATATTGATGCGTATCCATGCAGGGCCCCTGTGTATTTAGTCGCTCTGCACAGGCCAAGAGGAAACTCATTTTCGTCTGTTTAATTGTTGGTGTCACCAAGGACAATTATGTCCAGAACAGGTTCTCTGCTACTGACAGTGTTAATTCACTGCACGAGTTGGCACTGGTATTATTTAAGACCAACAGGTATTACAAAGAGAATTCCCCACTCGGTGAGCCGTGTGTGTGGCCCCATCCTGCCCAAAGGAAAGTTGGTGTCAGCAGAATCCAGACGTCGTGGGGACGAAAGCTTCTTCCACAAGGAGCAGTGGCAAGGGAGCGGCATGCGTGCTGGCTGCGGAATGCATTCCTCCCGGTGGAGCGGATTCCTCATGACGGATCCCTCTGTGGTTTGTAACAGGAGACCAGAAAGCTGCTGCCTCTGGAAGGGCCCATCCAGGGACCCCGGCTCGCTGACGACGGGGTTTCCCTGCCGGCGTTGGGAGGGGAAGGCTGAGTGTTCTCTCACTGTGTTTCCATCAAAAATAGAGTTTCTGTCACTTCGAAGAAACATAAAGCCAGCATAAAATATGGCCTTAGGAAAACCAAGGCCATTCACTGAGCTAGACATGACGGATGGGAAACTCCAACGGGACGGCCTCCTCATCTCTCCCATGCGCTCTTTCAACTCAGGGAGCATCCGTTTAGGGAATTCAGGAATTTGTGGGTTGCTGTCACGTGTGTGCTTTCATGTGTACACGGAAGGATTTACATAGTCCTGTTAGGCATGCACATTCATGTGAACATGGTTTACAGATTCCTGTCACGTGTGTGGATTCATGTGTACATGGTTTATGGATTCCTGTCGTGTGTGCACTCCGGTACATGGTTTACAGATTCCTGTCACACTGGTGCGCTCACGTACATGGTTTACGGATTCCTGTAATGTGTGTGGATTCATGTGTACCTGGTTTACAGATTCCTGTCATGGGTGTGGATTCATGTGTACATGGCTTACGGATTCCTGTCACATGTGTGGATTAATGTGTAGATGGTTTACAGATTCCTGTCACGTGTGTGGATTAATGTGTACATGGTTTACAGATTCCTGTCACGCGTGTTCATTCATGTGTACATGGAAGCAATCAGGTTGAAGGAATCCTCCCTGTGGGGCAGGGTCACGGAGGCCACATCTTTGAAAGTTAATGAGTGCTGGCCTCTGTCCACGCTAGTCCAGGCCAGCTCCTGTACTTGGAGGAATCTGTCGTGTGAGGACCCACTTCAGTGTGGAGATGTGTGTTAACAACAGCCTCTGCCACTTTGAGGGCACTGAACAAGGACCCGTCACGGTTTGTGTGTTACTTCCCTGTGGGATGAGGTGTGTCAGACGCCAGCTGGGACACAGCCCCCAAGAAAGCAGCCAGGAGGATAGGGTCCCAGGCCTCCACTGGCTCTGAGAGCCCTGATCCCTGCTGGCGCTCTGTGTTCTGGAAGGCGCCCCCAGCCAACCGGGCCCCAGCAGGTTTGATTGCTGGCCTATGCCCAGGGCTCCTCAGGCTCAGTCATGCCCATCTCCATCCCTGCACCAGCAGTGATGTCGGTGTGTCCAGCCTGTGGGAGTCTCTTCCTCTTCTGCTTGCCCATGTACTCCCAGGCCTCCCTAATCCCCCAGATCCTTCCACTCTCCACACAGGTCCCCCTCAGCTTTGGCCAGGAGCTCCCACACCCCCAGCACCCCCCACAGTCCCCTGACCTCCCCACCCATGTTTCCCTAGGCTGGGGTGCCTCCAGCCCTATGGACCCTGTCCTGAGCCCACCTCGCCTGTGTCTGTGTGTGGAAAGACCTCCAGGTGTATCCGATGGCATGGCCAGGGCTGACCATGGGCTCTGGGTTCTAGGCCCTGCACCCTGGGGCTGACTGCCCTGCGTCCACTTCCTGACTCCTAGAGATTGTCCAGTGCCAGAGGAAGGTGTGTGAGCGCCCAGACATCCCCAGCCTGCTGCATAGGTCAGGCACAGTTAGACACTAAGATCGCATCACTTTCTCTCTCGAGGAAGATTTCTAATGTTCTTAGAACTTGTCAAACAGGAAAAAAAAGCCAAACTGTTTCCTTCTACTGCCCTCATATCAGGTTCCACACTTCAACCCTGACACCAGATCTGGGTGCTCCTCCCAGGCCGATCGGCTCTTCCTCACCAGCCGAGAATCGAATAATTCTGTGTGGGGCTTCTCCCAGGCTGACTGGTTCTTCCTCACCAGCCCAGAGTTTCATAATTCTGTGAGGAGACTTCTTCCAGGCTGACCAGCTCTCTGTCACCAGCCAAGAGTCTCATAATTCTGTGTGGGGTTCTCCCAGGCTGACTTGCTCTCCCTCCCCAGCCGAGAGTCCATATTCAGTGAAGACGCTCCTCCCAGGCTGGGCAGTTCTCCCTTACCACCGAGAGTCCCGTAGTTCCATTTACTTCTGCTGCTATCGACCTCACGACCATGCCAGGTCTCATGGGTTATCAGATCCATCCCACGAAGCTGCCCCACTTTAGGTGCCAGGGAAAGTGGAGGCCTGTAATCCGTGGGGCTCCCTGTGACTCCTCCTTGGGTTTAATCATGTGCTAGAATGGCTCACAAACTCAGAAAACACTTAACTTACATTCACCCATTTATCACAGAAACTCAGGAACAGCAGATGGAAGAGGTGCAGGGGCCACTGTAGGGGTCTGGAGCCTCCATGCCCTCTCGGGGGGGCCCCATGTTCCCAGCACCCCTACAGGAGTCCTCACCCAGCACAGCAGTTTCCATCATTGGTCAGTGCTGATGACATCTGTCCCAAGCCCCTCCCCCTCTTCTGAGGTCTGGGTGAGGGTGAGGGTCTCTAACCCACCAGTCATACCCCTGCTTCCCCTGGCAAGCAACTGTTAACCCCTGGCTGTCTAGGGGCTTTCCTAAAACCATCTCAAGGTCAGGTCAGGAGTGGCTTAAATAAGCCTTAGACAACTACCTCTCACCTCACAGCTCTGCAGCTGTCTCAGGAAGGAAGATGCCAGGTCTTGCTGCGAAAGATACTCCTGCTGTTCTGTTCACTGAGGACGTGACAAGGGTTTTAGCAGCTGTGAACGGGGAATTCTGGATGAACACACAAATTCACACTTCTCATTTAAGTCGCAGCTCCAGAGAACTTTCTCACCAGCTGTCAATCCCAGAGCCCCTGCTGAAACAGCAGGTTTGAGCTTTTGATGGATTTTGCTGCTTTTTCGTCTCCTCTGCTCCCTTCCTCTTTCCTCCCTCTCTTTCTCTTCCTCCCAATCTTTACCATAATTAAAAGAAAAACGGGAGTTCGCTTTGAGAAATTAACGTAACAGGACAAAATTAACAATAGGCAGTGTCACTGGAGATGGGGACGTGGGATCAAGATAGAGTCAGAGGCAGAAGCAAAGCCTGGGACAGAGGCATGGGCCGTGCCTCACGCGGTGCTGTTCCCACTTGTGGTGGGTAGAAAGACACACGCTGGCAAGTGCGGGATGCAGTATTCACGAGTTTAAAACATGCCAGCGTATGTGAAAGGAAACACCTGTGAACGTCCGTAGGCCAGTGTGTTCTAATATTCTCCCTGTGGCAGGTTCTCTGTCCCTTCCTGCAATCACACTCACACCAGCACCGAAAACACTGAGAACAGGCATTCCCAGCCCTCTGCTGGTCCCCGGGCCAGAGGCAGGACTGAGTCCCTCCCTGTTCAGTTGGTAAGCCTTGGACATCACGACCTTTCTCAAGCATAGGAAGAGTTTGACAGGTGCAATAAGAACAACACAGACCCCAGGAGCAAAGGGGCGCACTCACCTTCTGTCATGCTAGCTGTGTGTCCCTGGGCAAGAGGCTGATGGTGTAATAAGAACAACACAGACCCTGGGAGCAGAAGATTCACACCCACCTTCTGTCATGCTAGCTGTGTGTCCCTGGACAAGAGGCTGACGGTGTAATAAGAACAACACAGACCCCGGGAGCAGAAGATTCACACCCACCTTCTGTCATGCTAGCTGTGTCTGCCTGGGCAAGAGGCTGATGGTGTAATAAGAACAACACAGACCCCGGGAGCAGAAGATTCATACTCACCTTCTGTCATGCTAGCTGTGTGTCCCTGGACAAGAGGCTGATGGTGTAATAAGAACAACACAGACCCTGGGAGCAGAGGTTCACACCCACCTTCTGTCATGCTAGCTGTGTGTCCCTGGGCAAGAGGCTGACGGTGTAATAAGAACAGCACAGACCCCGGGAGCAGAAGATTCACACCCACCTTCTGTCATGCTAGCTGTGTGTCCCTGGACAAGAGGCTGACGGTGTAATAAGAACAACACAGACCCCGGGAGCAGAAGAGTCACACCCACCTTCTGCCATGCTAGCTGTGTGTCCCTGGACAAGAGGCTGACAGTGTAATAAGAACAACACAGACCCCGGGAGCAGAGGTTCACACCCACCTTCTGTCATGCTAGCTGTGTGTGTCTGGGCAAAAGGCTGACAGGTATAATGAGAACAGCACAGACCCTGGGAGCAGAGGCTCACACCCACCTTCTGTCATGCTAGCTGTGTGTGTCTGGGCAAGAGGCTGACAGGTGTAGTGAGAACAACACAGACCCCGGGAGCAGAGGTTCACACCCACCTTCTGTCATGGTAGCTGTGTCCTTGGACAAGATGCTGACAGGTGTGATAAGAACAGCACAGACTTCACAAGCAGAAGGTTCGCACTTGCAAGGCAGTGAGGCTTTGTAAAAAGGCATGGACTCTGGAAAGAGACACAGGGTTAAACTCTCAGCTCCCCAGAGGAAAAGCACAGTTGTTTGTACTTATGCCTGCATGCACCCTTCCTCTGGCCCTTCAGTCTTCCCAGGTGTCCCAAGAGTTGCCATCATCACTTCCAAGTCTGAAGAATACTGTGCAGCCGTTTCTTCAGTGTGAGCCTGCTGGTAACAAAACCCCTTTGCTTGTTTTTATCTGAGGCTGTTTCTTGTTTCTACCTCATTGCTAAAAGATACTTTCCTGGATATAAAAATTTGGGTGGACAGTTCTTTTCTTTCAGCACTTGACAAATGTGCCACTTCCTTCTGGCCTGCACAACTTCTAGTGAGAAATCTGCTGTCCCTATAGGCAGGTGGTGATGTGCTCTTTTCTTCTCTGGTTGTTGGTAAGATTTTTTCCCTTCATTTCTGGCTTTTAAACTTTGGCTATTGTGCATTTGAACATGACTTTCTTGAGTTTTATCCTAATTGGGAGAGGACACTTGCTTTCTTAAATCTATAGATTCATGTCTTCCATCAAGCTTAGGAAGCATTTTCTCATTTTTTTTTCTTTCCAGTTTTTTCCACCCTGCATTCTTTTTCTCCCTTTCTTAGTTGCTGATGGGTATGTAGAGCTTTTGTCGAGCCCCTTAGGACTCTGAGGCACATTCATTTTGTTACCAGTGTATTTCATTTCTGCTGTTTGTTTCGGATTATGCCCACTGATGCACCTCAAGTTAGCTGATCCTGCCCTTGCTGATGTTCATTCTTCTACTGTGCCTGTGCACTCAAGTGTCCTTGTTGTTCTTGTGTGTGGGTGTGTTATTTTTGATGATGGTATTTTTCAATTCTAAAATTTCCATTTGGTACACAACTACATATTCTTTTCTTTTTTCTGAGATGTTTATTTATGTTTGCTTCAAGAGTGTTCTCAACTGCTCATTGCAGCATTTTTTAGATGGCTGCTTTAAAATCCTTGTTTTGTTCCTATTAAAATCTTCTATGTAAGACTCTGTTTTAGTTGGGCATGTGTCAGATGGTTCAAATGCACATCCTGGCTCAGTTTTGTTGTCAGGGGTTCGAGGCCCATGTCACCCGGTTCAGGTCCAGATGCACATCCCAGCTCAGTTTTGCTCACAGTGGTTTGATGCCAATGTCGATGGACCCTCTGCAGTGCTATCTTGGTCCCTGCTGCTGTCTTCTCTGTCCCCAGTGTCCCTGTCCTGGGTGGGAAGGGGGAGATCCCTGCCTGTGCCTGCTGGGCAGAGCCAGGAGGCAGCTTCCACACTGATCCTCCTCAGAACATTGCCTTCTCATTGCCTTGAAGGGCAGAGGGGACTCAGGGTTCTCCCCTCTAGGTAGGGGCAAGGGGGAGTCAGGGCAGGTGCAGTTATCATCATCCCGAGGGGCAGGGGGAGTCAGGCTTCAACTCTCCAGGTGGGTGCAGGTGCAGTTACCACATACCACTCTGTTGGGCTTCACTGCTTCAGAGCTCCTGCTGGAGGGGCTGCCTCTGTGGGGCTCCTGTGTGTGTGCACCCAAGGGTCCTTCTGGGCTCCTGCCACACCCAGGCTGGCATGTGAAGGAGACTGGAAACCCCAAGAACTCACTGCTGGGTCATCTTTGGCACTCCAGAGTCCCTAGTTTGCCTGCCTTTTCCTCCATGTCAGAGCCCTCTGGAACGCGGCTTAGTATTTTGCGTGGGGTTTGTGCTGTGAGTAGCTAGAGGAGTGAGTCAGATGGAATACATTACACCTCGTTCAGAATACGAGCCTCCACCCTTCCATTCTCTCCTGGGGCGACCTTCAGGAGGTGACATGACTTCTTTGTTGCTGCAGAGACCGGCCTGTGAGGGTGGGATGGGAGGCACTCCCTGGGGGTTCTGGTCAGAGCCAGGCAGGATAGTGTGTGTGTGTGTGTGTGTATGTGTGTGTGTGTGTGAACCGATGGCTACCAGTGGCACCAATGTCTTCTTTCCATATTTCCCTCACATCCGAGTCTCATGCTCCTCCACACTACGTAGACAACATTTAATATGTAGAATTTTACCTTTGGACAGTTAATGTAGTCAACTTCTGTTTGATGGGGGAAAACTGAGGTCATTTGATAGGGGTGGATCACATGAGGTCAGGAGTTCCTTTCCAGGGAAGGAAAGTGGCCTGCCCAGTTCACGGGTCGATGGCACCGTGAATGTGGCAGATGTGGCCTGAGTTGTGCCTTCGTGTCTCGTCTCTGCCCACGAGGGCCCAGCCTCCTGAGGTGCATGAACCTCCCAGCTCTCCTGGGTTTGCGTGAGATCCCCCAAGCAGCAGGTGCCCCAGCATGTCAGGTGGTTTCCTGACCCAACAGAAACCTTGCAGTGCATGATGGGCTGTGGGGGTCCCACGAGGAGGGCCTGGGGTCCCAATACGCAGCTGGGAGCTCATTTCCCCATGGGAAGCAGCCCACAAGTCAACTCCAGAGTGGAATGTAATTGCACAAAAGGGAGAGAAAATTCCACCCACTCACTAAGCAGGGTCTGAAGCCCACTCGCCAGGGCTCTGGCAAGCGCTCCCGGTCCAGGACGTTTCTGACCCAGAGGACCTGCCTGCAGAACAGAAGCGCACACTCAGGTGGGTGGGAGACTGCAGAAAGGCACTGGGGTAAACTTACTAGCATCATTCAGGGACATGTGCTTGAATGTGGAACTCAAGAGGCCCCACTGAAGACGCACAGGTGCCGTGGGTTCCACCTGAAGCTGAGCCTGCCCTGGGACCCTCCACATTCTCCACCGTTCACAGCCCAAGGGGAAGCCAGCCTCGCAGCATCTCCCAACAGAGAAGGCAAATTTCGGGCCACTGTCAGATTCTCTCCCAGGAAAAAGAGAAGCTTTGTTTTTCAATCTGTATGTATTTACTTTTCATTCATTGCCTCTCTCTGCCACCTAAAAAAGGTTTCTAAGTTCCCTGGGGCTCTCGTCACAGAATGCAAAAGTATTTCACCTTTAAAAAATGAAGAGAGAATAAAATGAATTCAAAGTAAATGAATGAAGAATAAGAAGCTACAGAGAAATGAAGGAAATATGGCCAGTTACTCAAAACAGGGATTGCGCACAGTGTCCCCCTGTCTTTCTGACTGAACGGCCATGGTGGAGGCTGGAAGGCAGCGATGTAGGAGGGCGGGTGGTGACGGAGAGGTTGCCAATATGGTTGATACACAGGGAGACGGGAAAGACCAGGGGTGTCCTTCCCCAGCTTTCCTTTAAAAGTGCATTTCCTTCGGAAGTTCTATCCTGAGGTCACCCAGGCATGCCAGCATCTTCCTCTGCAACCTGTGGGAGGGTCAACGGGCCATGTGTGGAGGCTAATGGCGTGAAGGAGAATGAAGGTTTGTGCTGTGACTGTTCACAAAGAAATCTCCAAAAAAACCTGAAAATAGTAAAATTTACTGAGCTCAGAGTGGGTCAGGCACAAATATTCATCATCTGGCTGAATCCCCCAAAGAACCCGCCCACTCCTCAGAACATACAGCAATAAACATAAACTCTGCTTCTCATTCTTACTCGGACTGGAGGCTGTACCCGCCACACAGAAGAGTCTGCACCGTGGTGGTTCTGAGTCAGTGAGATGAAACCTTTAGTCGGGCTGTCCTGGCTGTTGTTGGCTTGGCCATCAGAACGCCAGGACAGGGGTGCTGTGGTGGGGGGGCAGCTGGGAGATGCTTCAGCTGCAGGACAAGGAGGGAGAGGTCAGATGCTTCATCCTCAAATCACAACCAGAATCTGCCGTGACTTTCACAAGCCTGACCACGGTGAGGCCATGTTTAGCTGTTAACCCCAGGCTGTCCTGCTGTCCTCGAGTACCTGGGCCTGTGACTGTCCATCTCTGGAGGAAGGTGTGTGTGTGTGTGCATATGTGTGTGTTTTTGTGTAGGTGACAGGGTTTGGTGTGTGTGTACGTGTTTGTGTATGTAGGGGTGAGGGGGTTTGGTGTGTGTGTGCGTGTTGGGGTGTGTGTGTAGGGGAGGGGGTTTGGGAGGAGTGTGCGTGTGTGTGTAGGGGGTGTGGGGTGTGTGTGTGTGTGTGTGTGTGTAGGGGGAGGGGGTTTGGGAGGAGGCTGGGATGAGATGAGGTGGAGGTGAGGCTCTGTCGGTCAGTGCTCCACAGAAGCTGCACTGAGCGGCTGAACACTGAGCTTCCCCTGGACTCCTGGCCCCGTGTTACACACAGCATATACAGCAGTCCACAGCATGGATGCTGCCTGGTGTGATGAGGGCAGTGAGTGAGCAGTGGGTAAGTGAGCTTTTAGTAAGGAATCAACCTGAGCAGGCCTGTGGCACCAGACCTGGGCCCTCATGAACTGTAGGAATGAGGAAGTCATCTCTGAAGGGCCCTCACTGCACAAACCCACTTGGAAACCACAGAAGAGTGTTATGAGCTGGTGAAATGCAGCAGCATCCTACATCTTTCCACATAGGCAGACTTCTCCAAGTTCTAAGCAATATCCAGTGTTTGGAAGCCCAGGAACCAGGGACAGAGAAGCTGAAGGTCTCCATCATTAGGTGGGAAGAGTGTCACTCAGATGAATCACAAGCAGCTACACTTTGTACCTACCACTGGAAATTGTCTTGAGGCTCCAGTTTAAAAATTAGTGGACAGGCCGGGTGTGGTGGCTCAAGCCTGTAATCTCAGCACTTTGGGAGGCCGAGGCGGGCGGATCACGAGGTCAAGAGATCAAGACCATCCTGGTCAACGTGGTGAAACCCCGTCTCTACTCAAAATACAAAAAATTAGCTGGGCATGGTGGCGTGTGCCTGTAATCCCAGCTACTCAGGAGGCTGAGGCAGGAGAATTGCCTGAACCCAGGAGGCAGAGGTTGCGGTGAGCCGAGATTTCGCCATTGCACTCCAGCCTGGGTAACAAGAGCGAAACTCCATCTCAAAAAAAAAAGAAAAGAAAAGAAAAAACATGTTTTCAAAGACATCTATGAAAGGCTCTAAAGTAATTAGCAGTGCTCAGGGTCTGAACCTTTTGGAAAAGCTACAGGGAGCAGCAGAGTTTCCCCCAAGGCTCACGCAGCTGGCTTGTATGTGGAGGGTCCGAGCCTCTGAATCAAGGCTGGAGACCACAGCCGCCCAGAGCTCCTTCCATCCTGGACCTCCTGGCCGGGCCCGCCTGTCTCGCCTACACCAAAGCCAAGGGGCGTTTGCTGTGGCACCGTCACAGCCTGGCACTCCAGCGGTGCCCGAGCCCTCGCGCCTCCTCCTCCACCCCTGCTGCCGTGCAGTCCTCAGGATGGGGCTGGGCTCTGGGGCTCGGAGCATCGCCCTCCATCCTCCCCGTCGTGGGCCATGTCATCAGGGTCTCTGCTGAGCGGTGCCGTGTTTTAGCCACCGGCCTCTGCCCAGGGTCCTGGGCTGGCAGCTGAGCTGGACGTTGCCTTGCCTGTCCTTGGAGGCTTAGTCCTGTTCTCGCCTTTGAGGCTGTGTTCCCTGGGGGTGTCTCCAGTCCCTGGGGGGCTGTGATGACAGGTGCCCTGTGCCGTTAGGGCTGGGCACTCACCGCCACTGGACCAGCCGCTGTGTGCGTCTCCCGCGTCTCCTCCAGTGGCATCTGTTGGCCCTTGAGCATCAGACGGACTTTGTCTCTCCAGGCTGCAGCAGTGACAACCCCACCCCTTGGTGGCAGCAGCAGCGGCGGTTATTTTGGGCTCTCGTTGTGGAGCCCTGCCATCCAATCGCGCTTGTGAGAAGCGTGACAAACCCAGGAAGGGCTTCGCACGGGGGTGGAGTGTGTCTCCTCCTCAAGGCCAAAGTTCAGGCCGATGTCAACAGGACAAAGGGAAGAGGCTGCAGTCCTCTCACCCAGGTTCAGTGCCCGGAGGTGCCATCTTCCTGCTGCAGGACAGGAAGACGCTGCAGTCTCACAACCACTTTAAAAGTTAATTCTTTATTCAGTGTATTTACCTTTGTGCTAAAATTGAGTTTACTATAAATACATGTATAGGCAAACGAGTAAGATCAAAGATTAATTTTAGCTTTTGGTAAATACTTTTAGCATTAATGCCATCCCTTCTCTTGTTTGGTTGAGAAAACTGTATTGCTGAAGAGGAAGCCACATCACACCTGCCAACCTGCTGGGTTTTCTGTTCCATGCTTTCCACCATTCGGTTCTAAATAAGTCCATTTCCAGAAGGAATGAGCCAGTAATCCTAACAGAGGGGACCAGAAATTACACTTCTGTGTATAAAATGTCTGTATAAAGAACGAAAGAACACTTCGGTTGAATGTTAACTATTTGGTGGCAGCTCTTACTTAGCTGTGTTGTTCCTGTTTCAAGCAATTAACTGTGGATAACACAGCATGGAGCCTCCGGTGAGGCACATTTTAGGAAAGAAATTCTCAGCCCTCATCTAAAAGCCAGAATTCTGCAGGGCAAATCATGTCCCCAAATCTATTGGCTGAAGTTCTAATCCCTAGTGTCTCAGAATGGGGCCAGAGTTAGAGACAGGGCCGAGAAAGGGGGGATAAAGGTAAAAGGAGGTTATGGGGGTGGCCCCAATCCCACAGGACCTATATCCTTATGAGAAGAGATCAGGACACAGACTCACACAGAGGGAGGACCCTGTGAGGATCTGGGGGAAGGAGGGAGCCTCAGGATGTGAGGACCTGAGATGTTGGCATCTGCAAGCTGGGGAGGCAGGGAGGCCTCAGGAGGAAGCAGCTGCCTGCAGCTGGATCTGGTACTTCCAGCCTTGGGATGTGAGAGGATGAATTTCTGGGGTGCTTTGTCATGCCAGCCTCTGCATACACACACACACACACACACACACACACACACACACACACACACAGCCACAAATCACTAGCTGCATATCTTGGCAAAATTTTGCCTTAAGAAAGGACAGCCACCCCTTAAACTCCTTGACAGCAGGGAGTACAGTTTTTTGTTTTTTGCCTCCACCCTCTTTACTGTATCCTCACACTCAAATCATTAAACACCGGATTTCTTGAAGGTGCTAAAGCACTATTATAAAATGTATATATTTGACTTAAGAAAAAAAGTAACAGTATTATTGCTGCAAAACTTACACTATTAATTTAAATTGCTTAAATGCATTTCTCATGCGTTAGTTATAAAGCTAGACTAAATTACAATCTTTAATTTTTGCTGATGTTTTTATTGCTTGGTGATATATGGAAATTACATATCTTCAAGAGTTTTAATTCGTCTTTTTTCCTTTGTCAGCCTCTGGAGACAGGAAGCAAAAAAGCAATAAAATGAGATTCTGCCAGTACGTTATAATGATAAACCCAACGCTTACCACTAGCTCATTTACAATTTTATAGCAAACTTACAAAACAAGATTAAAAATATTTCATCATTTGGTGATAGACTATATATTCATTGCTATTTTGAAGTGTTATATATATATATATGTATATATCATAAAGCAGCTGCAAGAATAAACTTTTTAAATAAAGTTTAGCATAGTCTTAGATTTACCGAAAAGTTGCACAGATTGGAAAACGTGTTCCCACTTCCCACACCCAGATTCTCCTGTTAGCACCTGACGTTAGTGTAGGGCTTACATGATGCACTGATGACCTTATTTGGAGTCAAGTTGGACAGATGTGGGGTCACTAGGGACCCTGACCCCTGGGAGTGGCCTCTGAAGAGGGGCAGACTTGAGGGTCCTTGTCCTTAGCCCAGGGGTCTGGGCTAACCCCGGGTAGAAAACGTCAGATTCGGATGAAGTTGTAGGATGCCCAGTGGGTGTTTAGGGAGCTGGAGGGTGGTTGGTGTGGAAACCCTCCCAGCCCCTCAGCTGGTGTCCCACGTCAGGTTTTGAGAGGAGCCTGAGAGTCAGGGAAAACTGTTTTCCTCCTTCTGTGGCCAAAGGACCAATGTAAAATGCTCTGTCACATGAAACGGTTAACTATGTTTCTGTTCATTAATCTAATGAAAGTATATTTTGTGAGATTATGAAAGAAAACCTAAGTGTACCTTCCACCCAGGAAATCCCCAGAAAATGAGACCCAAGAAGTGAATACAAAAGGCAGAGCCACATTGTACAAGACAGACAAATGAAAGCAAGTTTGTGCCTTAACATCAGGAATCCAGCTGCCCACCCCCCACAAAAAAAGAAATAGTGATAGAAAACTGTCAGGGATCAATTACAAAATAAATAACAAATATTCATAAACAGGGAACACGGTGTAGCAAGGTATGAAGACGGCTCCTTTGTTTCATGTCTGACCTTTACTATTTCCTTTCTCCTGCCAGCTGGGGGCTTAGTGTGTTCTGGCTTCCCTGGTTCATGAAGTGTAACACTAGGCTGTTGATTTGGTGTTTTTTTCTTTTTTGATGTAGGTGTTTATTGCTAAAACTTCCTTTTTATAACTTCTTTGCTGTGCCTCATCGATTTTAATATGTTGCCTTTCCATTTTCCTTTGTCTGAAGATGCATTGAAATGTCCCTTACAATGTTTTCTTGGACCCACTGGTTGTTCAGGAATGAGGGGTTTAATTTCCCTGCCTTTGCGAATCTTGTGAAATCCCTCCTGCTGTTGATTCTAGCTTCACACTCCTATGGTTGGAAATGGTTTTGATGTAATTTCAGTCTCTTAAATCAGGCAGGACTTGTTTTGTGCCTCTGTGTACAGTCCGTGCTGTAGAATGCTCCTGGGCCTGGAGAAGAGTGTGTCTTGCGCTGCCACTGGGTGGGATGGTCTCCGTGTGCCCATGAGCTCATGTGTCCAACACGTAGTTTAAGACTAATTGTTCTTCATGGATTTTCTGCCTGGAAGTTCTGCTGAGGATGGGCCTTGAGGCCCCTTAATATTATCACTCTTACTGTCTTGTGTCTGTCACTCCCTCCGGTTTACTAGCATTTGCTTATATACATAGGTGCTCTGCTGCAGGGTAAAGACGTGTTTACAGTTATGTGCTCTTGACTATGTCACCCCTGCACCCTCACATCATGACTCTCTTGATCTCTTTTGACACTTTTGACTTAATGTCCTTTTAATCTGACCTAAGTGTGGCCACCATTGTTCCCATTTGCTTTCCATTCCCAGGGAATGTATTTTTTAATCCTTTCTCTTCCAGCCTATGTGTTTTGACCAGCGTAGTGATGGAGTGGGAGAGAGGGAAAGACAGAGAGAGAGAAAGAAAGAGAGAGAAACAGACCTATCCTTTTATCAAGAACCCACTCGTTCAAGGAAGCACTGACCCCTTCATAAGGGCAGAGCTCCATGGCCCCTCACATCTTTCAGTTCCCACCTCCCAAGGTCATTTCTCTGGGGATGAAGTTTCCAACACACAAATGCACATTCAAGCTGCAACGTAAGGTAAACCAGCATTTCACCCTCCTGTGAACCAGCATTTCAGTCTCCTGTGAACCAGCATTTCACCCTCCTGTGAATCAGCATTTCAGTCTCCTGTGAACCAGCATTTCACCCTCCTGTGTACAAACATTTCAGTCTCCTGTGAACCAGCATTTCACCCTCCTGTGAACCAGCATTTCAGTCTCCTGTGAACCAGCATTTCACCCTCCTGTGAACCAGCATTTCGGCCTCCTGTGAACCAGCATTTCAGCCTCCTGTGAACCAGCATTTCAGTCTCCTGTGAACCAGCATTTCACCCTCCTGTGAACCAGCATTTCACCCCCCTGTGAACCAGCATTTCAGTCTCCTGTGAACCAGCATTTCACCCTCCTGTGTACCCAGCATTTAAGACTCCTGTGAACCAGCATTTCACCCTCCTGTGTACCAGCATTTCAGCCTCCTGTGAACCAGCATTTCAGCCTCCTGTGAACCAGCATTTCAGTCTCCTGTGTACCAGCATTTCAGCCTCCTGTGAACCAGCATTTCACCCTCCTGTGAACCAGCATTTCACCCTCCTGTGAACCAGC